>SNQJ01S0044300.1:44996-63555 GCA_010110895.2 Picea sitchensis
TTAATGGCCTAAAGCCGACATAAATAAAATAACATTACTAATCTAAATCACAACTAATGGCCTAAAGCCTACATAAATAAAATAACATTACTAATCTAATATGCCCCAATTAAGTGGTAATGAGCCAATATTAGGGCTTAACACTTACTTTATGGATGTCGGCCTCTTTTCCATCTTTTTGTTTACCGTGTTAGAACAGCTCGGAATTGGAGGATCCAGTCGAGTTGTAGTTGTTATAGGATGATGTAGGTTGGATCACTGTAATAGTTGCATTGTTTCTAATCGGCTCCTATGATGTTCTTAGCGCTGAACGACTTGGAATTGGAAGATCCAGTCAAGTCACTCCTCAGCTCCTTGAAGCTCCGGACCAGGAGGATCTTGGATTCTGAGTTTTTCGTCCTCAAGCTTCCGAAGGCCTGTTTCCCAAGGCAGTCTTTCTCACTCTTCTCACAAGTCTTCCATCTATCACCCTTTAATCATCTACTGACTGAAGTTGGATCAAGACCTCCCTTGCTTTCTACATACCAGACCCAGTCTCCCAAGTTAAAGCTATATATTCTTGAGTCTTTACCCACTCGATCACCCCATTAAACAAATTGTGACATAAAACTGATGGGTGTTGGGCTCTGCTCCTGCAAGCAATCTAGGAGTGACTTTTGACGCTAACATTTCTGGCGCCGTTGTCGGGGACGAAGTTGAAGATTTTCCCCAGGATTGAATGACATTAAGCCTATGATTCTAAAGGTGCATCGGGTATCAGATCCTTTGAAGATTGTTACTGTACACCTGGTGACTCCATTGAGACAACTCCACTGCGGCAAACCTGGCGAGTTAATTGTGTCTTTCAGAGGCAGACACACGCGGTCTCACCCACAGCTGCCTCTAGCTACACCTGAAATTGATCCAGAGGTGGTTCTCAGGAAAGGAAAGGCCTCTAAAGAAGAAGATTCCACCATTGAACCAGGTAATCTGTCGTCTCCTTCTGTAGGAAATTCACTCTCTCCTCCTCAGTTTCTTAATAGACCTCCTTCTGAGGTTTCCCATTTCCTGAATTTCGGGAGTGTTCCTGCTGATTTTTCCCCTCCTGGTTTGGGATTGGAGGGAGAAAGCCTTGTCACTCCCCTCTCCTCTGAAGATGTACCTTGGCGTAGACCCAGGACCACATAAGATTTTCCCACTCCTACACAAAGAGGATCACCGACTAACTCCTGTTCCCCTTTGACTCACGCGTTGTGGTTTCAGGTGCATGGAGCTGGAGCGTTGGAGCTTGGCTTTCGGGCCACCTTTTTAATGAGATTTTGATAAAATTGACACCTGTCAGTTACCCTAGCATCTGGAAATCTGTGTTTTATATTTAAAGTTTTGGGAATTAATCCCACATTCAAGAGAAGAGAACACAGATGGGTATTGATATATGCCAATAGCTGCAAAGTGTTTCGATGAAGTGAGCCCAAGGCTATCTATGGAGTTTGGTGTTGGCACTGGCACTGGCTTGTGTGTTTGTTGGTGGTGCATAAAATGGTGCTTACCCTCGGTGTTGAGTGTTCGGAGGTTGTCCCTAGGCCAATATAACTTTTTGCTAAAAATTTTGTCAAAATATTTATATTTTGATAAACAAAACTAAAACTCTGCACAAAGGCCGAGGGGCAAATTTTGCCTAAAAAGACCAAATTTTGGCGAACAAACCAAATTTGTATGTGCCCACAAGAATTAAATTTCACCATTTCAAACCAATTCACAACCTTTTTGCTAAAAAAGCACTGAAACTCGCTTTGAAGCTCGCGCGCGGGGACTCATCTTATGCTTGGTCAGTGTCGAGCGCTTTCTGCCGCCTTCACTATACGTTGTGAGCAAAAGCATAATGCCTGAAATAGATAGATATTATTCAGGAAACTGATTCCCCTATTATATAGGGTTCTAACATAGGCTCCACCTGGGGAATATAGCTCCGAAGGAGGTGTCTAGAATCCATAGAACTCTGAATTTCGCAGACCAGCTGATCATTGGGCTGCCCCCAAACTATAAACTAAAAATAAAGCCATGAAGAGATGAAAAAGAAAAGATGCTCATTTTGTTGAGTTTATTGGCGCATTCCTACCTACCCTACTTTGCTAACAGTTACTGCTTCAATCAGGTAATGAAAAAGTGCCAATGAAACCAACCCAGCAGTTGATCCTATGATTGGGTTTCCTCATCGTGCTTGATGAAAATCAAGGCTGAAATATGTACTGGCAGCTGGTGACATCTTTGGTCGTTATAGAGAATACATGTTTGAAAACTTGAGCTAACATAAACCTCCATGTAATCTGCTATAGGATCAATTAAAGCATGATGCATGATATTCGTTCCTAGATCTTCTATGACTAGTAGATCAGTTTCATCCTCAAAATCAAACCATGCATCTACACCTTCAGCCTTATACTTGAAAACATAATCACCATCAATCTGCAAATCAACAGGAAGTACGATTTCCTCTTGCTTTGGAGAAGGAAGATTTTCCAAGCATTCTTTGAGATCTACGAAATTGTAGGACTGAATTTGAGAACCCAAAAGTTCAATATCATTTTCGAACTTTTCAATAACTAGCTCAAGACAACAGATTTTACTTTTAGGAGAAGATTTGCTCGATTCCAAAATACGAAACACAGTTGTTAAAAAGTCTTCGTCAAGGTGAAATTCTGCTAACTTAACCCTGACTTCTTCTATGGCTTCACAAGATATAGGATTTTCCACATACCCTGTCATCTTGAAGCATCATCAAGGCTTTGAAATCTGGATTCTTCAGCAGTGAAGTCACTTGTGAACTTTGAAGCTCGGGATCTTGAACAATGGAGTCGCCAGGTGAATGGTACAACCTTCTTGTGTTTGGCTTATGTTCACCATCAGAAGTCAAATCTGAACTTGAAGTGCACCTCTGGGGAACTTCCCCAGTGGAGTCACCAAAAATGTTAGTGCTCTGTGATTTTCCCAAGGTTGCGGAGGCAATCACAGAGGTAACCTTGAACCAATTGGAGTCTTGGATCTAGCCCTCCAAGACTCAGAGAGGGATCTCTCTTTTAGATTTAACTTGGTTTGTAAGGGATGGATTTTAGGCTAGATATGAAAGTATGGGGTTGGGTTTTTTAATTGGTTGTTTTGGGACAGGAAGGAGGGCCATTGGGAAAATGGGGTCTGTGCTGAAAAATATGATTCACTTCTCAGATATGGACAAATCTTTTACACAGGGCAAGGTAGTGGAAGTGTTGGATCGAATTGAGTTTTGATGGTGTCGATTTGAGGAAGAACTAGGGGAGGAAAAAACCAAGCAAAGGAGAAACTAAGAATTCCTTAACTGAGCTCTTTAGATGAATAACATAAAGATTATCAAAAGGACAGATGCAGAGTATTTGCCAATAAATTCTTCTCTATGTACTATCTTCTGATAATAAGAATTGAAAAACAAGTGGAAAGAGGACAGGAAAATACTTTAACAGAGGAAAAATGCCACCAATACATCCGCACAAGAATCCTGTAAAACAAATAACATGTCCATCACTGATTGATCATTTAAAATTACAGAAAAAGTTCTCTGCTAAACACAACCCATTTTCCAGCAAAATAAAACACCTCTCACAGGTCCAGCCAAATGGAAAAACACTCCACAGGTCGAACCCTCTCCTACTCTTCCCAGTGAAACCCCCTTTTTTTCTTTTACCTCTGTATAAATACAAAAATTTCTATCAGTCCTCCAAAGATTCAAGCTTTAATTCTGCTTTCTAAAAATAGAAGAGCAGTTACAATACAATATGACATCTGTAGACTATCTCTAAAACAAACCCAACAGTAAATTAAAGGGAAAAACTAAATTTAGAAACTGTTGGTGGGTCGTCTCAAATTTGCTGAGAGGTTGTGATGCCTATCCCTCGAATCTTGGAAACAATGGCCACTTGTCCCTTTGACTGTTGATCCTGTGCCTGGGAAAAGGAGATACTCTGCCACCTCCCTCTAACTGTTGCCTCGGATTCTGGAGATGATAATCTTCTTGTTGTCTTTCCTCCTGTAATTGCTCAACTGAAATTTGAATGCCCTGCTAGAAAATGCCACTTGTGCTCTAAAACATTGAACAGATTCACCACCTGATGATGATCTGCGCCTAGAAAGATGGATAATTGGTTGATACGAAGATCTAGATATGATCTTCAGTTATTGAATTACTTCCACATTCCCTTGATTTCCAACTGCATTTATAACGATGCCTCAAAACAATGATGCTCTGCCACATCTGTCTAAACATGCTTTTCCTTCTTCCCTCCATTCAGCAACTTTATTATGTCTTGAAAAACTTTCAAACACAGCAAAAGGAATTGTAAGAGCACTTTGATCTAGGTCCATATGAATTACATCCACATCCTTCAAGTCGGGGTTTGAAAGTTCTGCTTTATTGAGAGCCCTAATAGCAGAATCTGCTACCCCAATCATTTTAGCTGAATTTTCCTCTGTACATAACCTTTTTCCAGTTTGATGACAATCTGGAAGCTGAAAAGTTAGAAGCTCATGGAAAAGACAGCCATAATAATATTGGCTAAACAAATAAGTTCGACTCTGTAACAATTCCATAGTCTTTGCTAAGGCAGTAAGGACCTCTTCACTTTCAGAGATTACGAAGGAGACCTCTAGGTCTGAGTAGACCTGATTCTTGACGAGCCCACAAAAGATTGTTGCATGTGAGGGTAGTGTGTTTATCACCAGATATTTCAATATCCCATTTTTACCCGGTAAACTAGACAATTCAAGATGATTGGACATATCCAGGAAAAGGCGACAACCAATTTGTTGGGTTTCATCAAGAATTTTCTCAAAAGTTGTGGAAGTTTTTGCCTCAAAATCTGCTATACTTGTTACTACAATATGTGGCTTCATCTTCCTTATCAATTCAATCATCAGATCAGATCGATGTGGTGCTTCTATTACTGTCACCACTTTAGAATAACACCTCGCATTTGGTTGTCTCTCAATTTCCAAAGAAGTAAGTGACCTCTTGGGCAAGTTTCTTGTAAGATTTTCATCGACCAATGCAAGTTTTGGTGAAAACAGTCACAAATCATTTTCAATTGCAATAGACCTTGATGGAAATATGACGATGTTATCAGAAGTTAAAGGAATATGATGATAGATTCGCATCTTTCAATCTGATATACAAAACCATATTTGGTCTCTGTTCCCCTTTGACTCGCGCGTTGTGGTTTTAGGTGCATGGAGCTCTAGCATTGGAGCTTGGCTTTCGGGCCACCTTTTTAATGAGATTTTGATAAAATTGACACCTGTGAGTTACCCTGGCATCTGGAAATCTATGTTTTATATTTAAAGTTTTGGGAATTAATCCCACATTCAAGAGAAGAGAACACAGATGGGTATTGATATACGCCAATAGTTGCAAAGTGTTTCGATGAAGTGAGCCCAAGGCTATCTTTGGAGTTTGGTGTTGGCACTGGCGTTGGATTGTATGTTTGTTGGTGGTGCATAAAATGGTGCTTACCCTCAGTGTTGAGTGTTCAGAGGTTGTCCCTAGGCCAATATAACTTTTTGCTAAAAATTTTGTCAAAATATTTATATTTTGATAAACAAAACTAAAACTCTGCACAAAGGCCGAGGGGCAAATTTTGCCTAAAAAGACCAAATTTTGGCGAACAAACCAAATTTGTATGTGCCCACAAGAATTAAATTTTGCCATTTCAAACCAATTCACAACCTTTTTTCTAAAAAAGCACTGAAACTCGCTTTGAAGCTCGCGCGTGGGGACTCATCTTATGCTTGGTCAGTGTCGAGCGCTTTCTGCCGCCTTCACTATGCATCGTGAGCAAAAGCATAACACCTGAAATAGATAGATATTATTCAGGAAACTGATTTCCCTATTATATAGGGTTCTAACACCTTCTACACTTCCTTGGACATACATCACAAGGTACAGCACAACTTCTTGATGGATTCGGGGGCTTCTCACAACCTCATGCCCAAAACTGTCATGGAAGAGTTAGGGCTAGAAGTCACCCGAGCCTATCATGACCTCTACTCCTTTGACTCCAGAAAGGTTCAATGTCTAGGAGTTATCAAAGACCTAGTCGTGACCTTGTTTCAGTTGCCCATGAAAAGTGTGGTCATGGATATTGTAGTGGCTGATGTCCCCCCCCCAAGTTCAGTATGTTATTATCAAGATCTTGGATAAAAAGACTAGGGGAAACTTTGTAGATGGACCTCACATATGATACCATCCTAGTGTTTGGAGGAGAACATAGGAGGCTATACAGGGAAGCCCAATTGGCCTATATAATCAATGATGAAGCTAATCCTACCAACCATCCTATTTTTGCCTTAGACACTGATTTAGGGTCCAGTCTACTACAACTCACTCATGCTCCCGAGCCTCCTCTTAAACTCAAAAATCATCCCACCACTCCTCATGAATGCTCTTCCCCCATCTCCCCCATCTGGAAAATGTTTTTTGATGGAGCCTCTTCCAGGGAAGGCGCTGGTGCCGGGGTAATTTTTGTATCACCTGCTCAAGAAACCGTATCTCTGTCATACAAACTAGAATTTGAAGCTACCAACAATGTCGCAAAGTATGAAGCTCTTGTTCTAGAATTAAGAGCTACAAGGGAAATGGGAATCCAAGAAATAGCAGTGTTCGGAGATGCAGATTTGGTGGTCCAACAGATCAGAAGCGCTTATCAGACGAATCATCCTCAACTCAGGAGTTACAGAAATGAGGTATGGGACCTAATTGACAGTTTCTTCTCAGCATTTAACAGTTCTTTCATCCCAAGAGAGAATAACACAGTGGCAGATTCCTTGGCTACGTCAGCAAGCAATTTCAAAATACATTTTCCGCCCAAATTCAGATATGATGTAGAAGTAAAATACAGGCCCTCCATACCTGACAACATCAAACATTGGAGGGTATTTGAGGATGATCCCGAGATCAAGAAATTCTTGGAGACTGTCGAAGAATTTTCAGAGATGCATATCGACCAAGACTCTATCTCTGAAGAAAGACTTGATGGGGGTAATTTTCTGAATAAAATTTCAGAGCGTAGCATTGTGAAGTTGCCCAGCAATCATATTCCAAGGGGATTGGTTCCTTTGGAAAGGCTTTTTGATAGAAATGATGTGTCATTAAAGGGGAAAATATCGGAGGATGACGTCGGTACTATTCAGTGCAACATTGGCACTGAGAGTGAGCCCAAGTTTGTCAAATTGTCAAGAAGTCTGACAAAGGAGCATAGGTCTGAATACATTGGACTTTTGAGGGAATTTGCTGATGTGTTTTCCTAGACCTACGAAGACCTCAAAACATATGACACTTCTGTCATCGAGCATAAAATCCCGTTGAAAGGAGAGACAAATCCATTCAGGTAGAAGCTGAGACAAATCAATCCTATGATGCTGGCTATCATGGAGAGGGAAGTGAAAAAGTTGCTTCAAGCTCAGATCATCGTACCACTGAGATATTCAGAGTGGGTGGCCAACCTGGTACCAGTAAGGAAAAAGAATGGAGAAATCAGACTTTGTGTAGACTTCAGAAACCTGAACAGGATCTCATGAAAGGATAACTACCCCTTACCAAAGATGGAACATATACTGTAGAGGGTAACAAGAGCATCCAGGATGTCCATGATCGACGGTTTCTCTGGCTACAATCAAGTCTCTGTTCTGCCTGAAGATAGGGAAAATACGGCTTTCACCACTCCATGGGGCACATTCATGTATGCCAAGATGCCTTTTGGATTGATGAATGCAGGGGCAATGTTTCAACGAGCCATGGACATAGATTTCATTGGGGAAAAGAATAAATTTGCGGTCGTCTATCTGGATGATATCATAGTATTTTCAAAATCTAATAAGGAACATTGTTGCCATCTCAGGAAGGTTTTCCTGAAATGCAAGAGTTTTTTCATTTCATTAAACCCCAAGAAATCTTTGTTCGCCATGCAGGAGGGAAAGTTACTAGGCCACATAGTATCAGCGAAAGGAGTCAGGATTGACCCTAGCAGAGTTGAGGCAATACAAGCCTTATCAGTCCCGAGGTCCAAGAAAGAGGTCCAATCTTTCCTTGATAAGATTAATTTTCTGAGGAGGTTTGTATCCAACTTTGCTGAGGAAGTAAAACTTATAACAACCATGTTAAGGAAAGGAAATGAAGTGAAGTGGACTTCTGAATCCCGAAATTCCTTTGAGAAAATAAAGAAGGCCCTGTCTGAAGCCCCCGTGCTTATCAGTCCCAATTACTCAAAGGATTTCCTTATTTTCTCCTTTGCTTCACCCTACATGGTATCCATTGTTTTATTACAGACAAACAAGGAGGGGCTAGAGCATCCTATTGCCTATTTCAACTGAGCATTGAGGGATGTCGAAGTCAGGTATGACACTATGGAGAAGAAAGCCTATGCCTTGGTAAAGGCCCTCAAGGAATTTAGAGTCTATGTCCTACAGTCAAAAATCGTTTCTTATGTCCCCTCAGCTGCTGTCAAAGACATTCTTATTCAGCCTGACATAGATTGGAAAAGGAGTAAGTGGATAGCTAGAATTCAGGAATTTGACCTGGAAATAAAGCCTACCAAATTGATCAAAGGTCAGGGTTTAGCCAAGTTGTTGGCTGAAGCTAATTGCCAAGATTTGGGAATAAGTTTCGTCAACGAATGCTCAGGAATTCAGCAGGGTCGGTTGTCTGATATGGACCCTCAAAGGGAGCCCCCATTGGCTCGATTTTCTTGGTATAAGGATGTCATATACTTCTGCAAGAGTTGCGGCCTCCAAATGGCCTGCAAAGAAACAAAGCAAGAGCTCTGAAGCTCAAGGCAGTCAGATACTGCCTTATCGATCAAATTTTATACTGGAAAGACCCCCTGGGGGTACTATTAAAATGCATGGATCCACAAGAGGCCGACAAGATCATGTTTGAATTTCACAGTGGCCTATGTGGAGGGCACCACTTCTGGAAGGCCACAACCCACAAAATCCTCAGGGCTGGATACTAATGGCCCACCGTATTCACTGACGTTTGCAGAAGGGTTCGAGCTTGCATCAAATGTCGAAGATTTGTAGGAAAGCAACAGCTCAAGTCTATGCCATTAAATCCTGTGGTTGTTTCAGGACCTTTCCAGTAGTGGGGCCTAGATTTCATTGGAGAAATTCACCCTGCTTCCAGTGGGCAGCACAGATGGATTCTGACGGCTACTGATTTCTTCACCAAGTGGATTGAAGTTGTTCCCACCAGGAGTGCTTCCCACAAGGTAATCATTGGGTTCCTGGAGGACCTCGTCACAAGGTTCGGCTGCCCAAGTAAGATTTTCACTGATAATGTAGCCGCTTTCAGGGCTGAGCCGTTAGCCAAGTTCTGTGAGAAATTTGGGATCAAACTGATTCACTCCACCCCATACTACGCACAGGGCAATGGTTTAGCAGAATCCTCCAACAAAAGCCTAATAAGGATCATCAAAAGGTTGTTAGAAGACAACAATAAGGCCTGGCATTCAAGATTGAAATTCTCTCTATGGGTCGATCGAGTGACCACGAAGAGATCTATAGGCGTCTCTCCTTTCCAAATAGTCTATGGAGCAGAGGTTGTTTTTCCCTCTCATCTAGCCATTCTTAGCAAAATTCCTCTAGGATCATCAGGAGGAGCCTGATGACATGATCAGAAGGATTCATCAGCTGGTCCAGCAGGCCAGGGAGCAGGCAATGGACAGAATTTAGGACCATCAACAAAGGATCAAGCAGGTTTTCAATAAGAAGGCCAAGAATAAAGAATTTTGGATAGGAGACCTAGTGCTAAAATGGAATGCTCCTAAACAAGATAAGGGAAAGAACGGAAAATTTGAAGCCCTATGGATCGGGCCCTTCAAAATCTCTGAGGTTTTCTCAAATAACACATATCGTCTAGAGGGTTTGGAGGGTGAAGAAGTTTTCGACAGACCAGTAAATGGGCATTTTCTGAAAAAGTGTTTTATCTAAGCCTTCAATGGCTCCTTTGTTTGTAAATATTTTCCTTTTGGTTCCTTGTTTATTTTGATTTGATTTTTCGGCTTAGTAAATGACTCCGTAACCCAACAACAAGGCACTGGAACTGCAAAATGAGTCCTTAGAGTATCGCAGGGACGACTCTATCCCCCATGGAGCCTAATGTTAGTAACATTTCCTGTCCGAGGCACAAGAGTATTCGGGTCTGCAAGTTGCATGAGAAGTGCCTGAGCGCAACGTGAAAAAGTCTCATTTCAGGCAAGTAAGTGGGCAAGGTTATATCGTTGATGGTCTAGATTCATCCATATGAACAGATCGGTGGTCGGTGGGAAATCACGGATAGTGGAGTTGCGCTGAAATTAGCGCAATTAGATCACACCCATATTGTATGCAGGGAAGGATAGAAGTCGTCCATCCAATGGACGCATGGTGCGAGATCTTGTAGCGTCGGATTTCGGCAATCATGAGTTTGAAGGGTGAGAGTTCTATATAATTCTACATCTCGAAACCCCGAACCCCGAAGCGCCGAAGGCGCCCAGAATCGGACCCATGGTATCACGAAGCATTCTCAGTCGTCCATCCAAAGGGACATCTGGTGGCCAATTGATCCATCTCGGCGTTTTTCCCATCGCGACTTCAAGGCGCAAGAAACAACTCCATCATATTCCCAATGCACGAGGTGCTGGGAGCATCCAAGACCCGGGCCCACAGTATCGCCGAGCGATTTCAAGACCGTCAGATCTGAGATGGACACATGGCGCCAGATTAAGCTACCTCGGCATTTCTCTCATCATGATTTCAAGAAGCAGGGATCAGCCCCTTCCTATTCGCGAACACTGAAAGCGCTTTGAGAGTAAACACAGGATCACAGCCCGTGGTCACTTGGGAAAGAAAAGAGCTACACGAGAGGGGTCAAAGGCGTCGTGTTTGTTCACAGAGGGGATCACCACGATCTCCATGTGCCATTTGATCCGACCTCAAGCCTGGTTTTCACTTAAAGTAAATGAAGATGAGGACAGGTGGTTGAAACCTCCTTTCATTCATTAAGTGTGAGGAATGGATGGTCTGGCAAGCGGTCTGCTCGAAGAGGTCCTGCGTACCGATTTTTTCCAAAAGAAACCATGCCGAAGTCCTCGACTAGACAGAGAAGTCTGTACATGCTAGCTCAGCACTTAATGGCTCAGCTACCCTCGTTGTAGGAGCCATGCACAGTTAAGATGGTGCTTGAAGAAAGATATCAGTACGAGTTTGATTGTAGGGACACCAAGCCTTGGGTGACTGGGAACGCCTCTGTGAGGTGAGTTTTCCTGAGTATATAGACTCGGTCTTTGTATTTTGTAAAGGATTGATGGTTGAGCAAGGGCTCCCGATTGTAAAGTTTTAACGAAGCGTTGGTCGCTCTGGTTTATGTATAAGGCATTTGAGGCTTCTTACTTTATGGATGTCATCCTCTTTTCCATCTTTTTGTTTACCATGTTAGAACAGCTCGGAATTGGAGGATCCAGTCGAGTTGTAGTTGTTATAGGATGATGTAGGTTGGATCACTGTAACAGTTGCATTGTTTCTAATCGGCTCCTGTGATGTTCTTAGCACTGAACGACTTGGAATTGGAAGATCCAGTCAAGTCACTCCTCAACTCCTTGAAGCTCCAGACCAGGAGGATCTTGGCTTCTGAGTTTTTCGTCCTCAAGCTTCCGAAGGCCTGTTGCCCGAGGCAGTCTTGCTCACTCTTCTCACAAGTCTTCCATATATCACCCTTTAATCATCTAATGACTGAAGTTGGATCAAGAGCTCCCTTGATTTCTACATACCAGACCCAGTCTCCCGAGTTAAAGCTATATCTTCTTGAGTCTTTACCCACTCAATCACCCCATTAAACAAATCATTACATAAAATTGATGGGCGTTGGGCTCTGCTCCTACAAGCAATCCAGGAGTGACTTATGACGCTAACACACAGGATCCTCTCTAGCATCTCTCATGATTGGTACCTAAGTGAAAATTGATATAGGATCTGCTTCTGTCACTGGAATCTTCTTAGCTCTCTCTTGCATGATCCTACTAGTTTTATTATCATACATAAAGATTCTAATATCTATCACTTCAATTGGTAGAAATGGTTCCCTTAGTCCCAAGCCTAGACCACTTCCTTTTGGATCTGTCTTTGTGTCTACGGTAGATTTTCCTGGGATATCCACATCCATGGGGTGTGTGTCATCCCCTCTTCTTTCTGCAATTTTCTTTTTCCTTTCCTCCTTAGCAGGGTTGTCAGATGCTTCCTTCGTTGATTTCTTGCTAGTTATGTTTCTACTCTTGTTTCTTCTGCCAACTCCTTTTCTCTTTTTGCTGCATCCTTTGCTTCAGATTTACCTTTTTCTTTTTCTTTTTCGTCCTCAACTCTTTTCTTCTTCTTGGCATCATTCTTATTTTTCAACAATTTTTCTTTATCCCTCCTCTTTTTATCTACTGGTGTTTCCTCCTCTTTTAAAGATCCTGAATGAGTTGAGATAGAGATGGGAGAATATCTCTCAACTTCCTCGTGTTCTACTTCTTTTCTAGCCGCCTCTCTTCCTACTTCTTCATCAGTGATCCTTCCATTTGGCTAGACACACATGTTGGAAATGTCTTTGTCATATGTTCATGCATTTTGATTCACCTCCTCTTCTTCCTAGATTTCATTAGTATATTCATAAGGGAGCCTGAAGTTATTGAAGTGTTCCCTTACGGTATTTCTAGGATCATGTAATTTGAATCTCTCTTCTCCAAATTGATAAGAAAGTAAGATGTCTACCTCTTCTTGGGCTTGTTTAGTATTCTTGAATAAATAGTTTCCAATGTATAAAGGCAGTGGGGGACATATTAATTTCTTAAACCTGTACAACATTCCTCCAACCCATGTATAATAGTTTGGTATGCTACTTCTTGAAGGACGAGCTTGTCAGGTACAAATCATGGAAGTAGGTGAGGTAGCTTCATCACACCATATACCCTTATATAAGTTCCATGATCCATTAGATACTAGTCCTTGATTCTTCTTATGACTGCTATGTATTTTTCTATCATACAAGTGGGAGTGGCATTGAATATAAATTCATATAAAACAGCAAGGAAGTTCTCGCAAATTATTTGGTATTTAGTACGGTATTTTTTCTCCTAGAGCACTTTACAATAGATGTGGATTGAGACATCAACTGGAAACAAACTCCACCCCATGTTTGGATACTTGTGGGTAGTGCACATTATGTCCAGAAGGTATGAGGACATATCGAAACTAGGAAAAGTTCTTGGTTGTGCTTGTGTTACTGTAGATATAGCAGTAGTGATATTTTCAAACAATATATCTGCCTAATTAAATGAAACACCTACATTTACGCAGAAATAAATCAAGGGCATGTGTGACATGGAGAATTAAGTTTCATATGGCTCCCCATATAACATGCACAGCATGACCACTAAATATCGATATGGCCTTCTTAAGTTAGTCGTGGGGTACCGACTCTTAGGCCTATATTTAAATTGTTTGTCCACCCTATACCATTTGGAAACAAGTCTTTCAAAATATATTCAAATTCACTTCGGAGTTTGCTATCCAATATTTTATTGCCTTCTTCAATGTTATAACATTTAGCTACAAATTATAGTCGAAATGAAGCAATAGGTTCCTTTCGTGCATTGAAAACATGTCAACTATTTATATCGATGTTCTTCAAAATCTAGTAAATGGTGTCTGCACAGGGGAAGGTCGTTGGGTGTGTTTCCACCCTAAAGATCCTTGATTTTCTGATATTCTTGAATGCCTGGAGTTCATATGGCTCTTTCTCTTCTGGAGAGAAATGTAGTACACTTCCCACCATTTCAGAGTTTATACATCCTTTTCTAGAAGTCTAGTTGTATCGTCATATATATTCCCGACTATTTCAACCTCTCCTTCTTGTTGGGAGCTACGAGAGGGCTCAACTCCAGATACTTTTCCTCTCATCTTCTTCCTTGGTGAGATGTTTGTACCTCCCAAAAAGATAAGTTTAGGACATAATAACAAGATGTGATGTACCATTTTAAGTGTAGCTAAAAAGATTGAAAGTAAACAATGCTTAAGCACCTTGGTAAAAATGTGGAGGCAAAAGGATAGATGTTAGGATTGAAAATCAAAATCGGAGGCCAAGAAAATAACTTCTTCGATACATATCGAAGAAGTTATTATTAACTACTCTAATAACATGGAAAAATGTTGAAAGAGTGGTGATCGAAATATTCAAGGACAACTTCTTTGATCGCATCAAATGAGTCAAAAGGAACTCCTTCGATCGCATCAGAGGAATCAGTATCGGCTTCTCTGATAGGTTATCGAAAAGGTTTTCTATAAGCCTCATTGTAAAGATTGGAGCACTTGAAGGAAACTCCTTCGATCATATTGGAGGTGTTGAAAGTAACTCCCATGATATGGTCGGAAGGGTTGGTTTCAAGTACTCTGAGTTGATCAAAGTAAAAGTCTTCAACTCTCTCAAATGCATCAGAGGAGTTAGTAATAACTACTCTGATGTGTTTGGAGTTAGATTGAAAGCTTTCGATTTTTAAAAAAAATTAAGGCTTTCTGCAATTTTAGGGTGAGGTCGAAGGCAAGCTCAAAGTTCAGGAGTTTCTTAGAGTTATATTCAATTGAAACCCTTATGAAATAAAAAGGGTTTATGTAGGATTTTAGGTCTTGCAAGGACACTCGGTCGTAAGAACGGACAAAGGTGTTATTGCGATAGAAATTTTGGTTGAGTGGACAGTGTATATGAGCAAAGGATAATTGCCAAAATGGGAAGAAGGCACGCATTGCATGGCATGCACAGATTGAGGAAATGGACAAATGTAAGGTGGCGAGAGGGAATAAAATTATCCAGTTAAAGTAATGAAATAAGAACCAAAGAGAAATTTAAGAAATCAAGAGACCTAACCCTAACCTTAAAACAAAAGAAGGCAAGATGCCCTTACCTGGATCCTGATGCCACATGGTGAGTAGTGATAGGTGGAAAGATTGAACAGGGTAGCTTGATGCATTTAATCCTTATGGCTCCATCTTACTTGTTATAGCAAGATTTTCCTCACGCCATTCGAACTTTCTCATAAGGCCTTTTCCGTTTCCCTATGCAGACTTGAAGTCCCCTTTTTGCAATTTCCAGAGATAAAAAACATATTTTTCCACATATACGTGCCCTAACAGCTACACAACATGCGTATACGTGGGTTTCACCATTACATCCTGTGTACATCGGGTTTTATGCTCACAATTAAAAAGTGGTGTCAGGTTTCCATGTCACGTCACAAGATCCATGATCCTTGACCTTCCATATATTGGAAATTTTCTGAATCAACCCTTCAGTTCCATTTGAAGGATATAAATGGGCCATATCCAAGATGTGGAAAAGAGGAGAAGAATTCAACTTTGAGAGCAAAGTTACTCTGGAGAAATTATTCAATTCATATTGAGTATGTGTCCCTTTGTCCTTTTAAGTATGAACACATTGTTCATCCCCCAAGCTCTTCCCTATTTGATGGAGAACCTCATTGTCTCTCTTATATGAGCTTGCCTTTGGTGTAGGATTGAAGTGGTGGAGGCCCAGATGGAAGGGACTTAGTTTCTCAGTTCTGAACTTGCTGACACGAAATTTTGTCATTCATACACTTATGTTGATTATATTTTAATAGAAATATTATTTTCTCGTCCAATTAATGTCTCGCAAATATTTGAATTGTTATTCCATGGGAATATTTATTATGAATATTGATGGATTATGTTATTATATGTGCTAAGTTTATATATTATCACAATATTCTTGTGTATCTTGGTTGTTGAGGACAAGTTGTAGGTGTATAGATTTGATTCAAGTGCTCAACAGTGGAATTCATTGAACATATGGATGAGGTAGGATATTTATCTTGTCTTGTTAGCATGTTTGTTTATATATCATACTTCAGATTAGAGTTGATTTATGCAGTCATTTACATCTTTTGTGGTTTACCCCATGCCATAGAGTGATTTCCCTCATAACATAATTGGGGACCATACTGGGGAATGAATATTCTTTTCAGGGTTTGGAGTGTTTTTCTCCTTTGATTGCTCTCAGTTATCTTGAGTTTCTTTTCGTCTGACTTCTTGACATCCTTTTTTCACTTGGAGTCTGAGTTTCTTGGCATTATCCTTAACCTGACAGTGTTTCAATACATATATGTGGTTTTTTCCTTGACATATGTGAGCTTTCATTCTTCAAGAAGTATATATACACAGTTTTCTCCTGAACAGTCATGTATGTCAACCTTGCTTGCTTGATTTTTGAGTTTGGTGTTTGTTGGGTAAGTTTTGATGGTTGTTGAGTCTTCTTAGGTCTCTGTCATGACTGTTATGTACCTGCAGAGTGATAGGAAACCTTCTTTTACTTGAATTTTTGGGCATTATTTATTTCTCATCATTCTTGTTCCATTTGTTGTCCTTGCACCTTGGGTTGGGTGTTTGCTTCTTGATATCTTGTTTGGTTTGTCTCTTTTTTCTTACAGTAGGGTTTATATATCAAGTTGTGGTTCAGTCCTTGCATTTTCATTTCCTTTATCCTAAAAATACAAAAATATACATTTTTCATCATGGCATTTGATCTTTTGGGTTTTTATCATTGATCTTGATACATGTATGGAAAGATTTCATATTATTTGAAATTGTGTAATTGAATTGAAAATTTCATTTTGAAAAGATTATCATTTATTGAGAATTCAAGTTAGGACTTTGCATTATGTTCATATTCATTTCGTTTACTTCCTAAGTCATAACATCATCACTTTCATGACCACATCTTTTGAGTAAACAAAGCCACTAAAAGTAATGCTCATAAATTTAAAATTGATTAGAAACAATTTTATTTTTTAGGGTGCACAAACTAGCTTAAGATTTAGAACCTTGGAATAGGATTTTGTGAGTAAACTTCTTGAAGGCTATTAAACTCAACATATGTGTTTGAATAAGGGAGTGGTGAAATCCATTGTATAATTGGTGATGTCGGGAGGCTCTGCTTACACTGGAGTTAATCACGAGGTTGTGTGAAGTCGGTTGAGGAGATATCCCTCCAATACCTTCTTAGTGTCAGAGATATTTCTGGGGATCTATTCGTATATGGAGGTATTGCTCCTACCTTTACCTCTGTGAGAGGTGGTGCTTTAGAGATTTCGGGATTTTCTACCCTACCCATATGGTGGACCTAACTTACGACTCTTCACCTATGAATTGGTTATATCGTGGTGGCTTAGTTGCTTGACATAGGTAGCCACATAGGTTACTTAAGGGGTTATTCTGCAGGTACCTTGAGTCAGATAAGGGTCAGACAAGACACAACATTTATGGAGGATTACCTCTCCGGGGGGATCTGACTGACTAGTTGTTAATCCCACGAAGGCCCTTATAACTAATTCTGATACCTCCAATATTTTGAAGGGAGTCTCAAGACCCTCTTGGGCAAGGCATACCTACTTTAGGGAGGGAGGCCCATTTCACCCACTTTATCATGTTTGTGTGCAAAGTTTCCTTTTTTGGTTATTTTGGTGTGCTCTTTGATTGTTAGTTGGCCTTAGGATTTGTTATATCTCAAGTCTTGAGTCATCATGGAGCTAGACCCGCGTCCTCGCGGGTCTCGTCTTTTGTTAAAATTACCACTGCATCTTGAGACGTTGCCTTCTAAAAGGTGCAAAGTTATCAAATGTGGTACACACACCTCCACCTACCAGAATTGTAATCATACAAGGATGAGTACTGAGTCGAGTCAGAAAGATACTGAGAGTCCTTCGAATCCCATTCCTACCATAGTTAATAGTGTTCCCTTGCAACCTTCAACCAATACAGTTGTAGTGCTGACGGTTCCCATCATCACTCTTGTCCAACCAGCGATTGCTACTCAACCCATTGTGACAAACCCTTTTGGGTCTATTTTTGGTACACCAGGGTACAACACTCAGTTCATCCCTATGACCTATATCCCTTCTTCTTATGGTATTCCAAATTTCACATCACATTTTTCATCCTCTAGTCCAACATCTAATGATAACCTTACTATTGGACTTGGGGGCATGTATCCTCTACATATTCCACTTTCGTTTGGTGGTGCTCATATTCCCCAAACGACTCCTACAATTGGAATCCAATCTCCTTTTCACCCTGGGTTTAATCCTAGTATTCATGTTCTTGGATGGAGAAATCAACCTAGTGGACAAGCTACTACTTATGTTTCATCCTTTACTGTTGGACAGCTGAGAGGGGGGGGTGAATCAGTTGTTACCAAGCTTAAACAATTATGCTTATTTAAACTCTTTATAGAGCACTGAATGACAATCACAATAATGCAGGGAAGTAAGCAATAGAACATTCAGCATCATTCACACATATGAAATATACAGAGACAAATATTTCCTGAGGAAACCCATAAAGGGTAAAAACCTCTTCTTCTTTATATGATAAGTAATCTTAACATTATATACATTATCATACTTATGAGCACCAACTCATAATGAGGCTACAACCTCTGTTTTGCAAGCTGCTACTTGCT
>SNQJ01S0044300.1:69222-81212 GCA_010110895.2 Picea sitchensis
TACCAATTGTTGGACAACTAAGAGGGGGGGTGAATCAGTTGTTACCGAGCTTCAACAATTATGCTTATTTTAAACTCTTTGCAGAGCACTGAATGACAATCACAATAATGCAAGGAAGTAAGCAATAGAACATTCAGCATCATTCACACATATGAAATATATAGAGACAGATATTCCTGAGGAAACCCATAAAGGGTAAAAACCTCTTCTTATTTATATGATAAGTAATATTTATATTCTGTACATTATCATACTTATGAACACCAACTCATAATGAGGCTACAACCTCTGTTTTGCAAGCTGCAACTTGCTAAGAGTGCCAACTCTCTGTTTTCTCTAGCACCTACTAGAAGGAAGCACCAACTCCCTGGTTTCTCTAGTACCCACTAGAAGGAAGCACCAACTCCCTAAGTGTTCCAGCACCAACTTCCAATCACATAGGCACCAACCTGTATAACAAAGAACAACAGTTCTCCCTTGCACCACCCTGCCACCCTGGTTTCTCTGGATGCAACCAGATGGAAGATACAACTCCCTATGTTCAAGCACCCACTTGAACCTCTGAGGACAACAGTCCTCCCTAGAACCTCCCTTCCACCCTCAAATATAAATTTTTCTATATACAAATTTATCACAATGATACAATAGTTATCATTGGCTTACCAGGCTTATCATTGTTCTGCTATGTTGTTCTGCTCTCCTGTATCAGTGTCTCTCTGTATGCATCTTCTTGCAATTTTTTATCTTCTGTTTTTCTCTACAAGAGAACCTCAGCCTTCCTTTAGTGTCTCATTTTCTTGCTTCACACATGCCTTGCGCTTTCTGTTCTTCTTCCTTTTATGCTCTGTGCACCATGTCCATTTAATGCACCATTCCTCTTCTCTATATTTCAGCTACAGCACACTCCTCCTTCTACACTCTTGAATCCCTCTCCACAATAGCCCCCATATCTTCTTTGTTCTGCATTCGTATAGTCTCTGTGCACCTTGTGCATCCCATCTGTGCAATGCTTCTGCATCCTCTTCCTGTTGAGTGCTATGCCTGATCATCATTGCAACTCTTCAGCTTCTCTGGTTGTTAAATCCATGTTTCCATCATCTTTGGGTGTTATGATGAGATTCCTTAGCCTGTCTACCAGTTGAGACTCTTCATCTTCTATGTCATAGTCAAGCTCATCCTCTCTGTTGTAGTTACAGGCTTCAATGCTCTTCCATCTGTCAATCCCCTCCTGAAAAGTCTTCATTCCACTGTCAGATTCCTTGAGACTCTTCATCTTCTCTGGAAATCACCCTAAAGTCTCTTCCAGACCTCTGGCAGAAACAATCAGTCGTTTCTAGCAGTTACACTGTGAACCTCCAAAAACCGTATCAGCAACTGAATCACCACTGGTTGATTAACTGTGAATAGAAAAAGTATCCCTTCGATCATATTCATGATTAACCTACACTGTTGGATCATAAATGATGGGTCTCGCGCTTATTTCTCCATTTCAGAATTCGGCCTTTCGATGTTTCGGCATTTTGGCATTCAGCTTTTCATCATCCCTGTGGTGAGGCATCTCGACTCTCCAAGTCACATATCCAAAATGGATATTAGCTTCATGATACCTCCTCCCTTGAGCCTTCATCGATGTGACCATGGGTTATGACCAAGGGCCAATTCCGAACATGTATTTCGCATTTCACGTTTCGGGGATTCTGTGATGAGTCATCTCGACTCTCCATGTCCCAAACTCTGAAATGGAGCTTGTCTCTTTGAGCTCTTCTCTACAACTTTTCGACGATGTGACCATTGGCGATGACCATAGCCTTATTCGAAAACTTATTTCAAAGTTTCGTCATTTCGGCATTCCTGTTGCAAAGTGTTTCGACACTACAACTCCTGGTATCCGAAACCAACACCAAAAGGTGTTTTTCGCATTTCAGCATTTCGGCATTTCGGCATTCCTTATGATGAAGTGTTTTGATGCTCCATATCTTGGTATCCAAAATATACACAAAACGATGTTTCAACGTTTCGCATTTCGTGACTTCGGGACTCCTATGATGAAGAGTCTCGACTCTTGACTCCTCCAACTCCTGGTATGCGAACCTCCAGTCGATGTGCTTGTTTCATGTTTTCAGGGTTTCACATTTTGCGATTCTGAGATTCCTGATGATGAAGAGTCTTGACTCTTCCAACTCTCGGTATTCGAAACTGTCCTCCTGCTTTCGGGATTTTGGTGTTTCGCATTTCGCGATTCTGGGACTCCTGATGATGAAGAGTCTCGATTCTTCCAACTCTCGGTATCCGAAACTGTCCTCCTGCCTTCAGTATTTCATAACCCCACTTCACCTTTCTCTTTAAAGAACATGCAGGTTCTCCTAGATCAAACGTCAGTCGGACCTTGAGCTCAAATCTGACGTTCATCGGGAATTCTCAATGAGATCCAAAGATCACTAGCGCTTCTCCTCCTAGGCTTGCACATCCTCCTAACTTGGAATAATTTCTAAGTGTCAAAGGCCTCAACCTTTGATCCGTCTAATATCTTGAGTATGTTATCTCTCTTGAGCTTTGGCAATGAGTTAACCTCATCCCTGGTGCACACCTACGCATTGCGTGTGACTCTGCACTAATCCTCCTGAGCTTATGTTCTCCCTGTTTTTCCATCACTGCATACTCTGATCTTACCATCAATGACAAGCACACCTTCCTGTAAACATGCCAAAATTTACACCTACCTCCTCCACATTGATTCTGACCAACATGTTTGGCATGACGAATCCACCTTTATCCTCTGGATTTCCACTCAGAGGAGGTCAGTTTCATACTTTGGGAAACCCCCAACCTAGAGCTACTCCAATTAGGGGCAATTTTTACAACCCTCATCATAAAGTTCCTACTGGAATGATGCCCAACCAACCACTTGTGAATCAGTTTGGAGGGGGGGTTTTCAACCCCGGACAGAGCCATGGTGAATACCATAACCCTGGATGAGTTTCGATTCCCCAGCATCAATCTTTCCCAGGAGATTGGGGTCAGATGCTACAACCACGTCTCCCTTTTTTGGTCACACTCAATTTTCCAGACTTATCAATATTAATAAACGACCTAGTGCGTCACGACCCAACATGGACTCCTGTCCCCACCAAGCTTCCTTTGGATATTTTGAAATTTGAGGGAAATACTGGTGAGGATCCTAGTGATCACGTCACTACTTTTCATATTTTGTGCTCTTTCAATTCCCCTAACTATTATTCTATTCATTTAAGATTGTTTCAATGCACCCTCACGGGGGTCACGGCGAAAAGGTACATAGAGATACCTGGGGGGACATACTATAACTTTAACCAGATGGTTTTAGTCTTTATCAACCACTTCCAATTGTTGGTTCGTTACAACATTGGAATAGAACTTTTGTCGGCCCTCCGCTAGGACAAGGCCACTTATATCTTGGATCACATCCAAGAGTGGGGCAAATGGAAGAGGTTTATCAAATAATACATTCCTCCAGAGCTCTTGTTGAATGGTTTCTTAAGTATTTACTACCTTATATTTCGAAGGATGTCTCTACATCCAGGGTAACATCTGAAGAGGAAGTGATTTTCAAGGCCCGGTAGTTAGATCTCATATACGCTTAGTCTAGGATGTTATACAAAATTATTCCTGACACGCTGAAGTTGAACTACGACCCTAGATAGAATCTTGGGCCTCATGTCGATGGAATTATAGGCTCCTCAAATTTTAAAGCTATAGACTTGGTGAAAATCTAGTTGAAAGAGTTGTCTATAAGCTAGTCTGTAGGAGGACAAGATTCGTCTATGTCCTCCACACCCACTCAGTCAGAGGACGTACATTCTGTGCGATCATCGACTACCGTGAATGGTAACCAGCAACCAAGAGGGAATAAAATGAAAGGATGTGGCAAAAATCATAAGGGTAGGAGGAATAATGATAATAATCCCAAGGGTAATGCTAATAATGATAGATTCAAGGTTAATGTTGGTGAGGGCAAGAAAGAGAAGCGGAAGGTGAAATTCTCGTGTAAGATTTGTACTGATGATCAACTTGTTGATTTTCCATAAGCTAGGTTAAGCATGTAGTTCATTTAATTTCATCATGTCTTAACCATAAACAAGAATGTTGCAGCAACCAAGATCACAAGAAGAAACACCATGCACAAGTACACAAGATATATCTTAGGAAACCCTTCTCAAACAAGGGAGAAAAATCCAGCCAAATCCTTTGTTATATTCTTCAAGAGAAATACCTTTCACCACCAAGAACGACTTAGCACACAAGAGGGTGCTTAAGCCCTAGAAACCCTAGCTCCCAAGAGAGGTGTGCACCTTTTCCAAAGAGAAGTACTTGTTGAAATTTTCAAAACTGTGAGGAGGATATGATTCTACAATGGAGAATCATCTCCTACTTATATTAGTCTTTGATCAATTAGCAAGGGCATCTTATTGGCACAACAGGGCCAACCTCTCTAAGTCAAATACACTTTATTATTATATTTATTATTATAATTAATATTCACATTATTAATTATCTTCTTTATATTAATCATATTAACATAGATCTAACATGTACCCTTTACATAATAACTAGGGTTACAGGTAGGTCTGACTCTTGAACAATATATAGCAAAGGATATGATACACCCACTAGTGCTCATACACTAGGGGCCACATCCATAGGGATGCCATGGACCTGATTCACTGCATCACACAGATGAGCCAGGTCCTCACATGTTCACCTATGCTCGTCCATAGGCATGTCTGCTCTACAGATCTGCTTTCCCACTGCCACCAATAGGAGGATCATATGGAGTATTCACATCAACTTTGTTGTTGTTTAGAGGAGGCCATCACATCATCTTCGTTCTTATTCTCATGATGATGTGCCAAACACTTTTTTGGGAGTTCCCACGTTCCCCATGTGCTCAGCCACAAGCACATCCTAACTCAATAGATCGTTTTCCCACGGGAGGATCATCTGTAGTTATATTCTCTCACGTCATGGAGGAGTCCATATACATTCCTAGCCTTTGTCCCAGGCTAAAACCATGAACCCTTTATTAGGGGCTTTCTCTCAGGTTTGTAAGTTGAGGGTAAGACTTCACATAGCAGCTATATTCCACATCTCACAGGTTTGTAAGCTGGAGGATGTCTCCTATAGTTGCATTCATCAACACTCCCTCTCAGCTAGGGAGGCATTCTTCATCAAGCCAAGTCTCATACCGGTGTACTCTGAGTTTTGTCTTTGGCTAAGGTCATCCATACTCCCTCTTAACTCGGAAGGAGTTATTCACCAAGTAAATGTTTGGTGTAAAAGTTTGCAATCTGCTCTGGTGTAGAAAGGTATTGCAAGTATACAATTTTCTTCTGCATCATATCTCTGACATAAGAAAATTTTATCTCTTTGTGTGAAAAAACATTAGGAAGCTCTGGGTTCTTTAAGGAGTTTTATATATGGTTCTCTATCATCAACATATGATTTATCTCATGGTCAAGTAGATCTGTCGGAAGTAGGTGAAGCCACATTTCTTCTCACACTTACTGCTATATATATCTATATATATACACTTTCTCTCTGGTGCACTTAAGGCTACAGAGTTATGTTTCCTATTGCAATAGGAAACCATGGAAGATTTTAAGGCAGAACATCAACAGGATGTTCTCTTTTGGTCCATTGTACTTTCTGCTCAATCTAAATCGGCATGAATCAAGTCAGGTGTTTAACCGGATACATCAGTGATCCAATCAACTGTGGATTGGTTTCATCTTGAATCAAAATCAATCTTATTCTTTAAATCCATCACGGTGGATTTTCATTCTATCATACTTCTTTTCCCAAGAAGTAATGTATCATACTTAGATCCTTTATGAAAATCAGAAGTCAATGCTTGCTAGTTTTTAACAACTAGGCTTTCTGAGTAAGTCATCAAGATTAGTTTCTCGTCACCAACACTGTATAGGTTTGGATCAGCAACACTCTCGCTGAAATCCAAGCTCATCAAGAATATATCTATCTGATATAGATTCCAACTCATGGATGGTGGTATGGATGGAAAGTGAATCGGTTCACTGGGTTAAGTGTCTCATCATGGACAACTCCCTTTGTTTATGAGAAACCTCTGTCTATGGATCGTGTTTTGTATTTCTTGATACTTCCATCAGTTGCATGCTTGATCTTATAGATCCACTTGGAAGTTACCATAGACTTCCCTTTCTAGTCCTTGAATAATATATTATGCATCATTCTTTAAGACGTATTGGTATTCTTATGTTATGGAATCTTTCCATACAGGTTCTCTTGTTGCTTCTCTAAGACAAGGAGTCTCAGCATCAATGAAGTGGCTCATGACTAAAGGATAGCTCGAAAAATATATCGTTCTTGGAATGTGCCTTGAGAAGATTGTATGTTTCTCTGCCTCTAGCAGAGTGAGTTTAGGTAGGCCTTTTATGTCCTACTGCAATATCTCTAAACATGTTAACTAGAGCAACTGGATCAACTGGAATAATGTATTTCTCCCTCTAAACTGTTGAAGGGGGAGAAAGTAAGTCTTACTGTCAATCTCCATCTAAGATTCTCTGGATCTTTGAAAGATTATCTCTTCTTCAAGGACAATGTTTCTTCTTGTCTCAATCTATTTCTAATCAGGGATGTCGATCTAGAATGTCTTTGAAGATTCATTGTATCCTTTCTTTCTAAAGGATCTAGCTTGGACTTCTTCTCTTTGGGTACATGGAAATAAACTGAAGTGTTCAATCTTAGGCTTCACTTTGGTGAAGGATTATATTCTGGTTAAGACTCTTGTTCTGAACATATACTACATCATGCATGATTCTGCCCCATGAAATTATCAAAGGATTTTGATCATGCATTATTGCAATTATTTTCTCAAGGATGGTTCTATTCTTCCTCTTTCTCAAATAGTTTTGACTCCCTTTGAGTCAATGTGACTCCCTCTGATGGATAAGCATATTCCTTTGTTTTTGACCTGTCTGGAACAAGAAAAAAAGAGGAACCGAAACAAGAATATATCCTAAAGGAGAATAATGAGTACATATCTAGAATCAAAACAATTTAAGGATTTGATGAGTGAGATTCCTATGGTTGGGATTTTCGGTTTTGATCAGAATAGCCACAGTGTTGTCAATAGACTGTTGATGCTTCAGATCCAAATCAGGATCCATCTTCAGGACAATGAGACTGGGTTAAGAAGATGGGAAGAGCTGGTATAAATACTGGAAGTGTGGGAAAGCTTTCAGTGTCGGCTAGGTGTTGAAGGAAAATCTCCCTGCAGACAGGTAGATCTCCTCTTGAGAGCTAGACTCTTAACTCTTAAGACAGAAGACGCTTATCATGGACACTGACTTCCTTTTAGATCTATATAAACTAATGTATGAGGATAAAGGAGGAAAGAAGTACTTTTTACCGACGTTTGTCTATGCACGCTCCGAGTTGAGCTCCAATCTTTCGTTCCTCGATAAGCCCTGTAGACAAATAAAAGTACAACCACTTCCTACTCTACTGACATTAGCTTGAAAATAGACCTATCTATTAGAGACAAGTTCATGTGAGATTAAACACAAACTAGAAAGAAACAGGCCAAGCGTGTCATATTGATGAGAAAAATGACAGAAGTAACTTACAACCGTAGATGCAAATGCGACAGCTTCGTCAAGTCCCCTTTGTCTAACCCTTCCTCAAAAGATCCATGATCTGGATGACAGCAACTTCATTGATTACTTTCCTCCAGTTCACTGTATGTTTCCTATGAGATCATAGGTTTCATGCTTCCAATTCTTCCTCCCCTTTCACCATCATAGAGCCTTCTTATATAGGTTTAGAGAGGCCTAACCTCTTGAGGTATCTTTAGGGTAAGATGAGGATTTTCCTCCTTGAGTCAGGGATCTTCCCTAAGATCATGGTTGAACTAGGATTTCGAATGCAACTACCTTCCAAGATTGAAAGATCTTCCCCTTATTCTCCTCAACAGATCAACTACTACCCAGAATAGGTAGCGCTCCCTCAAAAATGCCATCAGAGCACTATAGCGCTCCCCAGTAGGATAAAGGGGGGCACCATCACTCCTAAAATCAATAGCGCTCCTCCAGAAGGGCCAAAGAAGCTTTATAACGCTCCTAGACAGTGTAAGGGGGAGCACCAGCACTCCCAGAAGAGGTATAGGGGAGCGCTCCCCTCCAAAACCTCAGTTTTTGGGGTGCTTTCAGATGGAAAAAGGTTTATAAGACTGCTGACTCATTTCTTCTCTTCCAAATCAAATGTTTGAGGTGTTTCAAGTGTCCTTCTCATGTCGTTTACAAGCATGACCTAGGCATCATGGCAGTATGCTTCCCTGACACTTGCGACACTTGTGAGCAAAATGCGACACTTGTGAGCAAAATGAAACACTTGTGAGCAAAATGCGACACTTGTGACCTTTGTGATGACGACACCTGTGACACTATAAAAGTGATTATTTTTTATGTGTAACAGATTTCCCCCCAAAGTATGAAGTTAGAAGACAAGAACTGATAACTGAAATGCTCTGTAGACTTTCAAGCAAGGGTATAGACGCAGAGAACCTGACAGAAGCTGCACACAAACATCCAACAAATATTATGACATGTTTCAAACCCAAGGCAGGCATACCTATGCTGGGATGATCAAGACTTGCAAGATATGGCCGCCATAAAATACAATGTGGATCCATAAATGTATCTATAAAAAGCTATAGCCACTGAAAATACACTGTGGATCTATACTCTTATGACATGAACTGATCATAGCCACGAAGAATACACAGTGGATCTACGAGATGACAAGACATAGCCACAACCAATACAAAGTGGATCTATGTAACAGTATATGTGTCATTGTTCAAGAGAAACTCCATCGCAACCTGGGCAAAGTACATATCAAAGTGATCACTCAACCCAGGGTCTTCTTACCGATCCCAATGTAGTACGAATATAACCATGTGATTGGATGTCCTGATGTCAAACATGGCAGAAACCACTTGATTATCGGTCAATAATGTAAACCGTTAACAAGCACGAGGGAGATCACCATTAATGCCAATGATTCCCAAGGTACTCTAGTACATTCCAATGAATGTGAATGGATGAGCTGGAGTCGAACATCCATGGAATCATCCGATCAGAGGTCAATGATGTAAACCCACTGTCGAATGTGAGGAGGCCTGTCATTGAGGCATGCAGGTCCCAAAGTACTAACTTTTTTCTAAGTCTAATTCCTAGATAATGTGTTGGAGTCGACAGGAATAGGCTCGTCGAAGGAGGGCCTTGATGTATCCCCCATCAACGACATGAAACGGACACAGAGATGTAATTGGTAGATCAAATGAACATGAACTGACACGGGTATTGAGACAAGATATTTGTGATGGTT
The DNA here is from genome assembly GCA_010110895.2 of Picea sitchensis. NCBI lineage: Eukaryota > Viridiplantae > Streptophyta > Pinopsida > Pinales > Pinaceae > Picea > Picea sitchensis. The sequence goes on from SNQJ01S0044300.1 coordinate 78,625, forward strand.
GACTCTCGAGGTGGATACTTCCCTTGAACACTGAGGCACAATAGCAAAAACATGACATGGACCAAAACTTGATGATGCAGTGGATGTTGTGACTTACGTCAGGTGACCAAAAGAAGTGAAAGAAACTCAAAGGATTGGCTCAGTGCAGGGGTTTAGCAGATTATAATGCATGCAAAAACAAAGTGTCATGTTTAAAGGTGACTCTAATAGTTACTTGGTAATGTCCTCAAAAAGAAACTGCTTAGCTTGCTTCTTTCAATTTTTTCCCCCATCCAGATAGACGAGTACCTCTTTTTACTTTAACGAGCTCGAGGAGGGTAACACATGCTCGATAAAACTCACCTTCGGTAAGTTCCTCTTCCTTTGTTTAACGAACTAGAAGAAGTAAGGATTCAATCCCATATGGTCCTGTCGATTTTTTGTTTAGCGAGTCCAAAGACAGAAAACTCGAAGGTTTTTCATGATTATAGAGTCTGGAAAAACACTTAAAAGAGAACTCTCTCAGTTCCTTTTTCATAAATTAGTATGATGAGACCAAAAAAGAGATAAACTATCACTCGATAGACGTTTTCTTCAAATACTTTAACGAGCGTGAAGAGAACAAGGTCTCTCGGCAATCTTTTCATCTTTAGAGAGTCTGAAAAGAACTTAAAGATGACTCCAATGTTGTCCTTTTTCGTAATGATAGTCTCGCGAGGCCGAAAAAGAGATAAATTATCACTCAAAAGAAGCCCTTTCAACCCGTTTAATGAGTGGAAAAGGAAGCATGATCACTCGGCAATCTTTTCATGTTTAGAGAGTTTGAAAAGAGCTTAAAGGAGACTCCAGGGAGTTCCTTTTTCATGTATCCATATAGGTCCGAAAAAGAGATAAAAGTCTACCTGGATGCATTCTCATGTATTTATGAGCACGATAAAGAACAAAGACTAAGCTCGGTATGCCCCCAGCTTGAAAGCTAGTGTCTTAACTCTAGAAAGATCATCAAAGGCTGGATACATGCCCTCCAAGCTTCGATTCATTCACTGGCTCTGAGGTCGTCACCAATTTCTCTAGTAGATGAGAAAAAGAAGAAGGGTGGATGAAAAGAAGGTTCAAGAGAGGCGATTGTTTCATTTTTTAACGAGCTTGACATAGGAAAAGAACTATGCTCAGGACCTATGTTTCATTTTTTAATGAGCTTGCCACAGAGAAGAGAAACTATGCTCGTGGTTTTGTCCAGATCATGGCTTCCAAGAGGATAATGCTCTAGAAGGGTACCATGTCAATGGATAAAACGTGGTCATGGCCTCCAGGAGATCTTCGCTAGATGGAAGATAATCACTCGAGAAGGAACACATGTCGAGGGATGCGATAGGAGGAAGGAGATCAGGCTCCAATAATCCTACCGAAGAAATCACCATGTCCACTACCGGATCCAAATCGTCGGAAGTTGAAAGCATGGGAGACAACACCACATAATTGACATGTAGCGGGGGTGATACTGTCTACATATAGGAACCATATAGGGAGGTAACCTAGTCGGGGCCGATGAATGAAAGTTGATCAATAGTCACAATTCTTCCATTGTGAGGGAAAGATATCACACGGAAAAGGGTGGATACAAGAGCTTTCATAGCATAGACATAATCCCACCTAAGGAGTAAAGCAAAATCCAAGGGGTCTCAGACTACCATGACATCGATAAAGACAGTTTTCCCTCCCAAAGTTATAGGAAACTGAGGAAGGATCCCTAAAGGTTGACTAGTTCTTCTGTTAAAAGCTAACAGATTCTGTGTAATCGGTGCAAGTTGCGGACAACCCAAAGCATACCAAGCAATAGAAGACAAAATACTAATGGATGCACCTTCATCTATCAGCATTTGAGGAACGTCCCAACCACGAACCTGTACTATAATCTGGAAAGGAATGTGGGAGGGAAGACAAGGTCGAGTTAGCACACCCCAATCAAAAAGGATGGCCTCATTACTTGGAGGTGGTTTCACAGGAGAAGGAGGAATGCCTCCCAGTACGGTAGAGTCTGTATTAACGAGAAAAACATGGGCAGTATCGGGTTTACTCTCTAGAAGGAGAGTAGGATCGACCGATGATTAGATCGGATCAACCAATGGTGGACTTGGATAGACCACTTTATCACTCTTCAGAGGAAGAGTGGGACTAAACGAGGAAGGGACTGGATCAATCACTTTGACATTCCTCAATGGGGGAATGGGATCGATCGATGGTGAAACTAGATCAACCACTTTGGCACTCTTCAGAGGAAGAGTGGGACTGATCAAGGAAGGGACTGGATCAGTCACTTTGACACTCTTCAGATGAAGGGTGGGACTGACCGAGGAAGGGACTGGATCAGCCACTTTAGCACTCATCAAAGGAGGAGTGGGATCGACCGATGACAGAACTGAATTGACCTCTTGAGTTTCATTTTCCAAGGGAAGAATGGGGTCGATGGGTGGAAACGGATTGACCGCTTTGGTATCACTCTATAACGGGAGAGTGGGATCATCCGAGGATGAAAACAGATCGACCACTTTGCTATCACTCTTTTGATGAAGAGCGGGGTTGATCAATGATGGAACTGGATCAGCTAC
>SNQJ01S0044300.1:81317-97328 GCA_010110895.2 Picea sitchensis
AGAGGAAAGCTTACGATAACCTTTTGGAAGTTGAAGTTTTTCCAAAAGAGAAGAAGCCTCGTCCATGTGAGGACAAAGGTGAGAGTAATGATTACCTTTACATAACATGCAAGGGAACCTGACAGTTTTCTTCTTCTTACCAACCTGAACATCACTAGTTGACAGGGTATCATCGACATGACCGACAGAGGACCACATTTCTAAGACCTGAGTAAGATCGGGGCAATCCCTCAGAAAGTGGTCACCCTTACAAAGGCTGGAAGAGAATTTGGGTTTTGGATTCTTCATTTTAATCTTGTTGACCTCATCAACACTCCTAGTACTATTAACGGTAAATGGTTGCTTAGAGACAACATCTGATGTTGTTGGAGTCTTTGTCCTTTTCGGGTTCTTCTTCTTCTTCTCTTTCTGTTTCTTCTTCTTCTGATCAACCTGGTTACTTGCTTTAGAGCTTTCACTAGGCGAAGAAGGATAAATGGAAGGAGACTTGATGGACGAAGAAGGCGAAAAGTCGACATGAGGTTGATGCGTGGGTGGTGTATTGACATCCAAAGTATTAGGTGCAACTAAAACATTGGGAGTATTCGGGATCACCGGAGTGGGGAACAACCAAACTGGTAATCCAATAGTGAGTCCTGGAAGACTCAGTGTGGCAACATATGGAGGACTAAAGTTTCCAAACGAAGGAAAGGTATAAGGTCCCCCAGGAGAAGGGGTTCCTCCATTGGCACTCCCAGGATTCGATGCCATTATCACTAACTCGACCTAAGGTCCACTAAGTAAAACAAAGAACACACGCTACGAATCTAAGAAGCAATCAATCAAATAAACCTTCCTACGATGAAACCACTAGTTGGTGATGAAATCCAACGTCGCAAGATCAAAATAGGAAGGGGCGGGGATAGAGCGGGTGGATTAGTTACGTTGGCGACCTTCTTAATGGACTTACGCCTTGGTGCAAGCTTCCACGCAGTAATTGTGGATTTACCCTCCAAGGAGCCCGAGTGAGTTTGACCAATGTCTTTTCCAGGTACAGTGAGACTTCCCTTCACCGTCACCTTGTGTGAGACCCTAAAGATTGTGGCTACTAAGGTCACCAACTCATAGTTATCCCCTGGGCGGGTACAATCGACAGTCCAATCGAAACATATGGGCTAGATAACAAGTTTGAAATCAACTTGAAAGGCTCCCACACATAATCGTGCGTATACCTTCCAAGGACCCCCAATATACGATCCGACCACTAAAAATAGTTGGGCCACGGAGGGATAATCTCCGTAACTCACCCAAATGCGACCTTGTGCGTAACCCCTGTGTGAGAGAGGGATCCCGGCAAGCCAATACGACAATTGGATTTGAATCTCCCTACCGCAAGATACTAAGTTTGTTTGATAGATTTGTAAAGTTATCCTCTCAACCTATTCCAAAGCCCTACACCTTAAACTAATGCAGGTTTGCTAATAAAGATGTAAAAAGTCTGAAAAATTTTAGTTAAGCATTGATTTTAATGGTTGTTGTTTACTCAGAGGGTGTACAAAAGTGAAACTGATGGAATGATGACTCAATTCCCAAAAATATGCTAAGAAATCATTTATTTTCAATGAATACCTATTTAAGGGAAAAAGGAAGAGTCGTTTTCACTATCACACACTTGATAAGGAATGCCCTCAATCAATTTTGTTCTCAATCAAATCCAATATGATGCTACAACATTTCAGAAATGCAAACTAATATGAAAACTAATCATTAAGATGTACTTTTGTTGTTTTCATGCGAATGATGATCAATTCAATGAAAAACTTGTCCTACCAACTACCCTTTCAGATCAAGGAGATTCGGACAAGAAAACGCAGATTTCGCACAAACAACACACCCTTTTGCAATCAAACAAGAGAAAGAAAATCAAAAACGCAAAAAGAAGGAGAAATAAATTGGATCAGATGACCTCAAAGAACCAAATGAGAAGAGTCACAGACTTCTAATGTCCTTCACTAGAGTTCTTGCTCAGTCGGATAGGAGAGAAGAAAGCAGGGGATCAATTTCAAGCTCTCAACAGCAAAAACTCAAAAATAATGAAGAAGGGCATAAAATATGAATAGAAAGGTGTTTACTTATCAGGAGGAAGCATGTCAAAGGTCAAAGGAAGAATCATTGAATCACAAAGCAGCTCATCAAGTGAAGAAACAGGGTTTGGACCTCCAAAAATTGCAATTTTTGAAGAAATTTTGGGCAAAAAGGGTTGGTGCTCTGGTATAAGGGCCACCAGAGAATTATAAAGATATGTCTAACACTTACGGGGAGTGTTTTCGCTCTGCTAACATGGGCAGGGGGGCGCCAGGCTCAAAAAACTCACAAAAAAGTCCAAAAACCCAAAATTTGAATCAAATTTTGACAATCATGCTGAGTGTGATGGGGTAAAGAGTCAATCAGCAAATACAATCAGATATGAAGGGGTGAACAAGATCGAAAAACAAGCAAAGGGAAATACATGGTCTTATGAGGAAAAATCAAAACTAAGAAAGTTCGTATTCGATCCCCAGTGGAGTCACCAATTTATGTTGAAGGAAAATCTCCCTACGGACAGGTAGATCTCCTCTTGAGAGCTAGACTCTTAACTCTTAAGACAGAAGATGCTTATCATGGATACTGACTTCCTTTTAGATCTATATAAACTGATGTATGAGGAGGAAGGAGGAAAGAAGTACTTTTTACTGACGTTTGTCCCTACACGCTCCGAGTTGAGCTCCAATCTTTCGCTCCTCAATAAGCCCTGTAGACAAATAAAAGTACAACCACTTCCTACTCTACTGACATTACCTTGAAAATAAACCTATCTATTAGAGACAAGTTCATGTGATATTAAACACAAACTAGAAAGAAACAAGCCAAGTGTGTCATATTGATGAGAACAATGACAGAAGTAACTTACAACCGTAGATGCGAATGCGACAGCTTCGTCAAGTCCCCTTTTTCTAAGCCTTGCTCAAAAGATCAATGATCCGGATGACAGCAACTTCACTGATTACTTTCCTCCAGTTCACTGTATGTTTCCTATGAGATCATAGGTTTCATGCTTCTAATTCTTCCTCCCCTTTCACCATCATAGAGCCTTCTTATATAGGTTTAGAGAGGCCTAACCTCTTGAGGTATCTTTAGGGTAAGATGAGGATTTTCCTCCTTGAGTCAGGGATCTTCCCTAAGAGCATGGCTGAACCAGGAGTTCAAATGCAACTGCCTTCCAAGATTGAAAGATCTTCCCCTTATTCTCCTCAACAGATCAACTGCTGCCCGGAATAGGTAGTGTTCCCTCAAAAAGGCCATCAGAGCGCTATAGAGCTCCCCAGTAGGCTAAAGGAGGGCGCCAACACTCCTAAAATCAATAGCGCTCCTCCAGAAGGGCCAAAGAATATTTATAACGCTCCCAGACAGTGTAAGGGGGAGCACCAACACTCCCAGAAGAGGTATAGGGGAGCGCTCCCCTCCAAAAAGTCATTTACAAGCACGACCTAGGCATCATGGCAGTATGCTTCCCTGACACTTGCGACACTTGTGAGCAAAATGCGACACTTGCGACCTTTGTGATGACGACACTTGCGACACTATAAAAGTGAGTATTTTTTATGTGTAACACTAGGTTTATTGTAGAATTATTTAATAAATTAAATTATTTGCTAAGATTTCTAGGGTTTTATTAATTTGTTTATTTAAGGTTATATAATAGTTTATTATTAATTTAGGTTTTTTTTTTATGTTCTAGGGTTTTTAGTTAATAGGTAATAAGTGGATTATTAAATATTATTTTAGGGTTAGGGTATTATCTAACTAATCTAAGGTTAAGGTATAAACTAAATAATAAAAAAGAATTAAAAGTTTGTTTTGAGTTAATATTAGGGTTTCTTAACGTGGTTGTTTTGGTTATGAGTTATTATTAATTTAATGTTGTTTATTAATGTCTCCATTTCGATTACTATGTTCTAGGGTTAGGTTAAAGGTATTAAGTAATTTATAAGATATTAGGGTTTTCTCTTCTTGTTAATCTATATTCTAGGTGTTTATTAATTCATGGTTAATTTTAGATATTAATCAATTATGTTCATAATAGGGTTAAGTTATTTAATAGGTTATTAGGTTGTCTTAGAATTATAATTAATTAGGAGGGGTTTTTTATGAATAAATTAATTTATAATAATGTATGTAAATTACCAATGATTATTGTTATTTCTTATGGATCAAGGGGAGCCAATTTTCGCTTAGTTATAACCCACTATCTCTGTTTAGGTTACTAGGATGTTTACGGATTTCAATGGCTTCTCTAATACGACATTTGAAGAGGTGATTCTCTTTGGCGAGGATTTTGGTGTCTTCTAGGCGAACATGGTGTATTGTTTTAAGGGAGTGTTCAGCTAGGGCGAAGGTGCAGATGCATTCATTCTTGATGTCAGCTCCATGTTATTTTATCCTAACTTGGAAGGAGCAACCAGTTTCATCGATGTAGCATTTACCACATGAGCACTCTATTTTTTAGATTCCTTTGCCATTGTGAGGGTTAAATTTTTCTTTGACGGATCTCATACTCTGTTTGATAGTTTCAAGAGGTTTGAAGGAGGTTTTAATCTCTTTTTTGCTAAGGACTCTTGCAATTTTTTCAGTCACTCCTTGGATGTAAGGAAGGCAGACACTTATATTAGGGTTTTGGTTATTAGGGGCATTGGGATTATTGCAGGTTTTTTCTAGGGTTTTGTTTATTTTGTTCTTAATGTCTTTTTTTTATACCCTATGTTCTTAAAAGTCTTGGTAAGGTGATATGTTTCCTTATCTAGGTGTGTTTCATCAGATATTCGTATGGCTCTAGTGGCTAAAGTTTTTAGGACACCTAGTTTCTGGTTGGGGTGGTGATGGGAATTGGCATGGAGATAGTTCTCAGTGTGGGTCTTCTTTCTATAAACCGCATATCCAATATCACAATTAATTTTCCTTTTGATAAGAACTTCTAGAAAGGGGATGTTATCATTCTCTTCGAGTTCCATGGTGAATTTTATTTCTTCGGATATGTTGTTTAGGTGTAGAAAGAATTTTTGTAATTCAACTTTCTCGTGGGACTAGAGAATGTTTGTATCATCAACATATCTTTTCCACCTCAAGGGTTTTAGGGGAAAGGATTCCAGGGCTCTCTTTTCAAAATTCTCCATGAAAAGGTTGGCAACAATGGGGTACAGTGAGGAGCCCATTGCTACATCGTTGGTTTGTTCATAGAACTCTCCTTGGAAACTAAAGAAGGTGGAGCGCAAGCAGACCTTGGTTATTTTAAGGATTGTTAACACAGCTACAACACCTACTTGTAATGTAGCAAACTTTAGAAATATAAGTTTAGAGGAATGTCAATTACAACAATCAAACCTGGAGTCTTCCAGTGTGTTTCTTTTCTTCCAAGTCTCCTTCACTCAAGATAAAAAGTGTTTTCTTCAACCTGTATTTTTTACTAGGACAATATTCTATCTTGACATAAAGTTGGGTTAGAGAAAAAAATCTATGATCTCAACTTTAATCCATCTAATATCTTGATTTTAATTGACCAAAGGTTAGTATGATGGTCATAGCTTCAATATGCAATCTAGATCAAAATAATGTCATAACAAGTAGATGCATATAAGAATAATCAAACCTAGGTTTCATTATTCTTCTGAATGTGTTGGATATTGAGATCCTTCTAGATCTATGGCAAGAGATCCCTTCTCCTGCAAATACCCTTTAAAGCTTAACAATTTAAACATATGTGAGTACATACCTCTGATAGCATTTCCAAGTAGTGACACCATCTGGTAGCAGCGGTAATATTTACCAGCTCTTAAAAGACTTCAAGGGTGACTGCAAATGGTGCAACAACTGATACTGCAATTGATACTACAACTTATATTGATACTGCAACTGATTCTGAAACTGCAACTGCAACTTAGGGTTTTATCAGGAAACCCTAATTTTTCAAACTTCAAATTTTGAAATTCTGATCCAAGGGATAGATGTGTTGAACTGAGTCGAGTAAGATGGTCCAGACAGATTTTTGAAAATCCAAATTTTACCCCCTCAAACTTGACCAGCGGATTTCTAGATTGGTGCTTCTGGTTTTCTGGTACTTCCAGTTTTCTGGTACTTCTGGTACTCTAGTACTTTTGGTTTTCTGGTACTTCTTGTACTTTGTGAAAACTAGGGTTTCACTTTCTGGGAGATCTATCCACTAAAAAGGTGCGCTAAAGGTTCCAAAGAGTTCCTTTGGTTAGGGTGCACTTTTCTAGATGGTTTTGAGGCTGAAAATCTTCTTCAATAAAAAGTCCTAATTTCTTGTACGACAACAATGATGTTTTTCCTTTTTCTTGTGGAGAATACTTGTGCAATGGGTTCTTTTAAGACTTATGCTATGATACCATGTTGATTTTCCATAAGCTATTTTAAGCATGTAGTTAATTTAATTTCATCATGTCTTAACCATAAACAAGAATGTTGCAGCAACCAAGATCACAAGAAGAAACACCATGCACAAGTACACAAGATATATCCTCAGAAACCCTTCTCAAACAAGGGAGAAAAACCCAGCCAAATCCTTTGTTATATTCTTCAAGAGAAATACCTTTCACCACCAAGAATGACTTAGCACACAAGAGGGTGCTTAAGCCCTAGAAACCCTAACACCCAAGAGAGGTGTGCACCTTTTCCAAAGAGAAGTACTTGCTGAAATTTCCAAAACCTGTGAGGAGGATATGATTCTACAATGGAGAATCATCTCCTACTTATATTAGTCTTTGATCAATTAGCAAGGGTGTCTTATTGGCACAACAGGGCCAACCTCTCTAAGTCAAATACACTTTATTATTAAATTTATTATTATTATTAATATTCACATTATTAATTATCTTCTTTATATTAATCATATTAACATAGAGTCGACATGTACCCTTTACATAATAACTAGGGTTACAGGTAGGTCTGACTCTTGAAAATATATATATAAAAGGATATGATACACCCACTAGTGCTCATCCACTAGGGGCCACATCCATAGGGATGTCATGGACCTGATTCACTGCATCACTCAGATGAGCCAGGTCCTCAGACGTTCACCTATGCTCGTCCATAGGCACGTCTTCTCTACGGATCTGTTTTCCCACTGCCACCAACAGAAGGATCATCTGGATTCTTCACATCAACCTTGTTGTTGTTTATAGGAGGCCATTACATCATCTTCGTTATTATTCTCATGATGATGTGCCCAACACTTTTTTGGGATTTCCCACGTTCACCATGTGCTCAGCCACATGCACGTCCTAACTCAACAGATCGTTTTTCCACCGGATGATCATCTGGAGTTATTCTCTTTCACATCATGGAGGAGGCCATATACATTCCTAGCCCATGTCCCAGGATGGAACCATGAACCCTTTATTACGGGCTTTCTCTTAGGTTTGTAAGATGATATTAAGACTTCACATAGTTGTTATATTCCACATCTCACAGGTTTGTTAGTTGGAGGATGTCTCCTATAGCTGCATTCATCAACACACCTTACCCACTTGTGCACCAAACTTGAGGAAGCTACGATGATTTTAGCTCTACCTCATGTTGTGTTGACTAATCTTTTCTCACATAATCATCACCTGGACTCGAGATCCTCTAATGTTGGAAATGCAGTGAGTGGGAGTCAAAACCCACTAGCTCTCTACGGTGATCATCTATGCATCAATATGGTCAAGTCTTAGGTTAATGTAGCCACTTGGTCTTGTGATTACAGTTATTCACAGACTGTTCTAGGTATAGAGCCTCCCCCTCCTCCGGAGACTTCATTATAGATCAAAACTCCAGAGCCTCTACCTCATATTTCGAAAGGAGTACTCAAGCGCTCTACCTAGAACCCCAATGCTAAATCCACCCAGAATTACTCTATCGTTCAGGATCTAGGTCAAACGCCTTGAACGATGTAAGCTTCATAGGTACTCTAGACATGTCCTTCACATAGGAATGCCTTGTTATCTGCGTTAGGAGCTCTATACCCCTATGTCTCTAAGGTTATCAAGTTTGACATCATGGATGTGAAGCCTCACTTGCCTTACCATCTATCTTTCCAAATCCACGTGGATTACTCAAAGTATACCATCAAACGTATTGTTATTGATGAAGGCGCTGCAACATGTGTGACGTCCCTAAACTGTTGGAAATCCATTGGCTCTCCGACCCTCTCTCAATCTCTGACCATGTTGACGACATTTAACGGTCGTTCTTTCCATCCCCATGGTATTCTTCCTGCCTTCCTGGTCCATTTAAGTGGGAAGATGGTGGAGGTGGATGTCAAGGTGATTTATGCACCCCTTGACTATAACTTATTACTAGGGTGTAACTGGACTTATGCTATGACTACAGTCATATCGTCTATTTTTTATACTTTATGTTTTCCTCACGATGATAAATCGTGACGATCGATCAGTTATCCTTTGCACATGCTAGTCCCAATGCACCAGTTGGATCGTTGATCCCCATGACCAAAAATTCTCAGCCAAAAACTGAGGATATTGGTGTCAGAATGTATTCATCCCTTATGGGTACCTTTGATTTTGTGAAACCAATTCATCATATCTATGCCATGTCCAGTAGGTCTACTTCATCAATGAGGTATGTTCCTTTCCGCAGTTCATATTTTAACTATCCTTGGACACTACCTTCCTCGATTTCATCTTGTGAAGGTCAGTCACATACTGGAATGGCCATGCCACTATCGACAATAGAGATAGCATATCAGGTTGTTCTTGACTCTTCTTCCAACCTAGATCATGTTTCCTCGTAGATGGACGAGGAGGATCTTGTTCTTAAGCACGTATGGGAAACTTCATCGTCTTACTCACATGACTTCATCGATGATACTTTACCCTCGGATGAAGAAATCATAGAGGCCATGAATGGTTAAGATAGGCAATGGGATGATATGCATCATTGCTCTTATTTCCTCCCAGATCTTGCTAGAATCGAACAAGATGATTTCAGATCTACCTTGAGCGAGATAATCGGTCACGTCATAGTTCCACTTGATACGCACGGTATTTATGCCAAAGGAAACATGGCAAGTATCTCTCCTACCATCACGATCAATATCTCTCGTATTCCTGGTAAGGTTGAAAATGTATATATCAGTGTGGATTGTTCACCGGAAGAAATTTTGATCTAGACTAAGCTCTTCAAATAATTATGTGATGTATTCACTTGGTCATATGAAGACATGCCAGGAATCGACCCTTGAATTGTCGAACATGAGATTAAAACCTACCTGGATGCTAAACCTGTTCGAAAATGAGTTAGAGTTGGAAATCCTAGGAAGGCCCCTGCTACTAAGGCAGAGGTGGAGAAACTACTTAATTCAGGCTTTATCTATCTAGTTCCCTTAACTGAATGGGTATCCAATCTTGTTCCTATGAATAAGAAACAAGGAACCATCCGTGTATGCATGGATTTTTGAGACCTGAATAAGGCATGTCCTAAAGACAAGTTCCTGACACCTTTCATGATCAAAGTCTCGATGAGTGTGTGGGAAGTGAGGTTTTTCCTCTATGGATGGATTTTCAGGATACAACCAAATTCAGATTAAACCCAAGAATCAACATAAGACGACATTCATGTGTCCTTGGGGTAATTTCGCATACCAGAAGATACCTTTCGGCCTTAAAAACATCGAAGTGACCTTCCAATGAGCCATGACCTTCACATTTCATGATCTCAAGCATATAGTTGAAGCATATCTCGATGATCTCGCTCCTCACTCTCGTAACAAAATGGATCACTCTACCCACCTTCGGCTAGTTTTTGAAATATGTCACTATAATTTATCACATTCATTTAAACCCTCATAAGTGCATCTTTTGTGTTAGACCAGGTCGTCTTCTAGGATTATTAGTCTCTAAGACTAGGATAATGGTGTATCTTTTAAAGGTTGAGGCAATACTTTGATTGCCTCCCCCGCGCACGATTTGTCAGCTTCAAGGTTTACAGGGGATATTTAACTTTTTACGTCGGTTTATAGTAAACTATGCCAATATTACTAAGGGTTTCATGCGTCTCTTGAAGAAGGACACTCTGTTTATATGGGATGAGCGAGCCCAGGAATCCTTCGATGCTCTTAAGAAAGCCTTGGTATCGACAACTCTGTTGAAGCCTCCAAAATACAGTAGAGATTACTTGCTTTATATCGCCACGTCCGAAGGGACGATTAGTATGGTTTTAATTCAGGAGGACAATGAGCTCCATGAGCACGTCATCTACTACCTTAGTCGAAACTTAGTCGGCCCTGAACTCGAGTACTCTCATGTTAAGAAGCTAGCTTTGGTTGTCGTACACGCGGCTCAAAGATTAAAGCACTATATATTGCTTTGCAAAACTACCGTAGTTGTTGATGTCAATCCATTTCAATACATCCTTACAAGGTGTATCATATGGGGGAAATATAATAAATGGATTGTCATCTTACAAGAGTTTGATCTCGATTTTGCTTCAGCAAAATCTAAGAAATCACTAGTTTTTACCAAGTTAATATCAGACTTCCCTCAATTAGATGAGGAAGTTATTCATGTCGATTCATTTGTGGATGAACACATTTTCCTTGTCTCGTCATCAGACCCCTGGTATGGCGATATTTTGGTCTACCTTCAAACCTTGCAGTTATCTTAGCATATTTCAAGAGATGATCTCTTGTGGATACAATATCAAGCTAAGAACTACCTTATCATCAATGACACTTTGTATCATCGAGGCATAGATAATATCTTGTGTTGTTGCTTGATTCATGAAGAGGTTGAGTCTGTTCTTAATGATTTTCACAGTGGGGCTTGTGGTGGTCGTCTATCTGGGCTTGCGACAACCCAGAATATTTTGCGAGCCGGTTATTTTTGGCTGTCTATTTTTAAACATTGTGTCGAAGCGATCAAAAAGTGTCACCCTTTCTAGGTGTTCACTTGGAAGATGTGATCGCATCCAACCCCTTTTCACCCGGTCATTACCGTCGGTCCCTTCACCAAGTGGGGGGTGGATTTTGTGGATTGCAACCCAACTTCGGTTGGGGGGCATCAGCATATTATCGTGGTTGTAGACTATTTTACTAAGTGGGCCGAGGCCATGCCTACGATTAAATCCAATGGTAAGACTGCTACATTTTTTGTGTTCAATCAAATTATAGCCCGATTCGAAATCCTGAGTGAGATTGTCATTGATCATGGTAGTCACTTTCAGAACGAAATGATCAAATAATTAGCATAGAAAGTGGGGTTTAAACATGGTTATTCTTCCCCTTACTATCCCCAGGAAAATGTACAAGTAGAGGCCGTGAACAAGTCTCTCAAGACAATTTTGCAGAAAACTGTCAGCCAAAGCAAATATGACTGGCATCTCATGCTTTACTCAATACTTTGGGCATACCGAACCTTGGTTAAAACTTCAACCAGTTTTTCTCCTTTCCAGTTAGTACATAGTGTGGAGTCGAACCTACCTATTGAATGTGAAATCCCTTCTCTTAGATTGGTAGTTAAGATCCTACCTAACACTTTTGATCTCAAACAACACCTCGTACACCTAGAGAGTCTATATGAGCATCATTGAGATGCCTCTATGGCTATCGAATCGAATAAACAACGTGTCAAGGTCTAGTATGATAAGTCTGTCTGTCCTCGGCAGTACGCTGAGGGTGACTTGGTCCTCTTGTATGACCAAGTCAAAGTGTTATTACTAAAAATTCGACCGCAAATGGTCACAGGAATCCAGCATCTCCAATGATCCGAAATCGGATTCAGAAGCCTGTCAGGGCATGAAAATGCTCAAAAATGAAAGTGCTCGGAATCTGAAGAAACCAACACCATTGTGTTCGTCTCATATTCCTGATTCCGGTGGTATATTTACTTTGTCAAACAGAGTCCGTATGGAGAAGATATCGCATTCTGTCTGCCAAGCCAAATAGGCAAATTTTTTGGATGTTGACTGTACCTGTCCGTACAGTCCGTACAATCCGTACAGGTAACGTGTCATTCCGTACAGGACACATGGCAGGTTCTGTACAGGACATGTGGCATCTCCAGAGAGTGACACATGTCAGGATGATTTGGCATTTTGGCGTGCAGTTGGACCAATCCCGAAGTGACACGTGTCACCACTGGAAGGGTGACACGTGGCACGGGATGATGTCATCATCGTACGACAAGTGACATGGCAGGCTGACTAGATAGATGACGTGTCAGATGATGTGGCATACGAAAGCGACGTGTCGGTTTCTGGTTGGTTGACTTCATTGAATCGGATGTCGGCACGTGGCAGTTTGTTGGCAAGTGATTGGGTGCCACGTGGCCCAATCATAGGCTGCCACGTGGCACCCTGTCATTGGTTATTGGTTCATTTGTTAAAATTCATGGTTTGGCGTGGCCGGGGGTCAAACCCGCGACCTCCCGGTGGGCAACGACCTAACTGAATGGGCTAACCATGTGGGCAATGAGTGGTACTTGTTATGTAATCGGTGCAAATATTATTTAAATTGGAACAAAGGTTTGGTTCGGCGGGAAAAGGGTCGGGGCTTAGCCCCAGCCCTTTGTATTGGCATATAACCGTGCCATGTAACTGGAACCCATGGCAACCAAATGCGCGGGCGGTTGTAACTATAGCCCACGGTTGGCGCGGTTTGAATTATTAAGCCACAGTTATATGTTGTTGGGTTTAAACTATGGTTTTAAAAAATGGTTATTGTAATGGGTAGCCCACGGTTTTTATAACCATTACCATGCGACCAGTGATGGAGTGAATGGGGTGGCCCGCGCTAGCGCGTGGCCACATGGTGGCTCATACGACCTTGTCAAAAGGGGTCGCACCCAGGAGAAGGGTCTAAGCCCAAAATATAACTATATTATATAGTTTAAAGTGGTTTTTTAACCAACTTTGGGTTTTTAATATTAATTAAGCCCTTTTTATTGTAATTAACTCATTTTTGGGAGTTATTGGGCATTTTTAGAGCCTAAATTCGTGGAGGAAGTTGGATATGGACAACTAACTCCCCCACTATTTAACCAAGGCCATTTAGAGGCCAAGGGGACAGCTTTGGAGAGAATTCAGAGCAGAGATGCTGAGGCAAAGCAATGTCAAAGCCAGCTTGAGGCAGGGAAGCGGTTGAGGAGGAGATGTTGTCGAACGATTTCTGAGAGCTCCGGACATCCGTTTCAGGTGCCGTTCATTGTGCATGGTTCTAGAGATCTGGGCGAACATGACTAGATCAGTCTAGAAGCCATTCATCATTGTAATGATGTACCATTGAGTTTTCAAAAAGAAATAAAGAAGCCTCCCCCACAGAGAAAAGGCCCGGAGACGTAGGCAAAGTTGTGCCGAACTCCGTTATCAACCTGTGTATTATGGTTTGTTGCTTTTCATTACATTTCAGATTTGCATATATGTCTATGGCTGTATAATTCATTCTCTTTTCTCATTATTTCGTTAAGTTTCCCAATGGTTAACTAATGCATGCAAATAAAACTCAACCATAAGTCATTCGAAAAATCCTGACGGATCATCCAAACACCTATTAGTTCACCTACAACCCCAAAAATTCATCTCCAAAAGGCACAAACTATACAACTGGTTATAAAATTGACATGTGCAGAAACACTACATGAAGCATGTGCACTTCCGTAGGCCAAACAAGACAAAAGAGCACACATGCACCTGATGCACGACCATGTATGATAAAATCCATGCACTCCTGTGAACGACGCATTTATGGTTCTTGTCGGCCCCTCACCCACTTCTATTTCATCTCCCAAGTTGATTTGACCCTCAAATCTGAGCTGAAACTGAGTGGGGGGGTGGTCAAAGACCTAAGGGTGCCCTAAAGGGCCCCTTATTCACACTAAACACTGATTGGATAATGCCTCAAAGATTTTCTATAAAAAGAGGCCATGGGTGCACTATAAATTCAAGAATCTCATTGTATTATTATTGTTGGCCCTTGACCAAGTTTTACAGAAACGTTGGTCATGTCTGACCAATTTTGGGACTTTGATGGGCTGGTCGAAGATGGAGCGCCAAGAGAAGCATAGATCGTGGAATATTGCCACCTTTTGCGAACTTTTTGGGTTTAGGGTTTATGTAACGGGTATGGAATTTCGGCCCATGGGTCTTACCCATGCTTAGGCCTATTTTGTAAAGTATAAATAGAGAGCTAGGCGATGTAAGTTAGTAGTGAGGTTGTGCTAAGTGCAAGAAATGTAAGTAGTTGGATCTATGTTATTGAATTAGCTTTGTGCATACCATGTGATGACAACTTGCAGAGCTGGGTGCAAGTAATTGTAAGAAAGGCTTTGTGCTATGACAAGATTGGGGAAGGAGGATCTGGCAAGGTGCATGTAGATCTCCTATCCTATGCGGAGTTGGTTTTGATGCTTTGTGCATGTAAGGGGATTGACAGAAGATAATAAAGAAGACGAAGAGTTGGTGGATGTAGCCCCGCACTGGGGGTGAACCACGTATATCCTGTGTTGTGATTGCTTTGTGCTACATTGTTCATGTTTTTATGTATATATATGCTTGGTGTTTTTATCTCAATGTATGCTTAGTGCTTAGTAAGGTGAATGGATGCTAGATCTGACCTATTTATATGTGCTAAGTGCTTGAATATGTTAGATCTTGTTGAATACTACAATGCTTTGTAATTAGAGTTTTACCTGTGATGTGAATAAGAGGTAAATACTAATGAGTGTTAACTGCTAAGTGCTCTATTAAGTATTGTAATCACATATCTATGTCCCAGCTAGGTTGTAGACACTTGATTCCTGCAACCCCCTCTACCTCTACATTGGGTGAGACTTCATCTACTTCGCAGGTGTCGCAGAAAGGGTCGATAGTTAGGGTTTTGTTGGTGCGTTGTTGAAGCCTTGAACCCCGGGTCTTACCTTGTGCCAACAATCAAACCATGCAGTCAAACCGCAGTTGGAAAGGATTCTGACGTTGAAGATCAGTGACTATAACTTGGGAGATTGCAATAATTATGGCATGCTCGCACCTCACAAGTACTTGACCAAGATAGCGGGGAAGAAGTCAAAGATAATACCCCATCCATGGACCATGGACATCACGAAGACATCGGGAGTTTAATGTGTGTGTTAAGCTCCTATTTTCATGCTTCCATGGTGGTTACATATGGCTGGATAGGCATATCACAGTAGATCTGGCGATGATCCACCAAATCACCAGATTAAGCATGCAAGGACCAGACCCACAGGAATTTTACCCAAGAAAGGTTGTAGATCGACCCTGGAATAGACAGTCAAAGACACCTATGGTGATGTGGAGAATGGGAATCGAGCCTATAAGGTAGCCTCCATTCAGAACGGTGCAGTGCTTCTAGCTTTCCAGTTGATCATTGGTAAGCTCGTCAGAAATAATAAGCCAACGCAAGTCACGGGGTTAGTCGTCGACCTCGCAGGTAAATGCGTTGAAGGGTTGCAAATGGACTGGGTGAGCTACTTCGTAAACCAGTTAGAGAAATACTTCCACGAAGCTCAGGATCAGGGCTGTGAGTTTCATTTCAGTTGGTTTTTTATTCTCATCGCCTTCATTGCTTGGAAGATGCCGAAAGGAGTGACCTTCCCTGAAATTGATCCTTCCGAAACACTAGCTGCAAAGTACACTATGTTATGGTACTCAAGCGACATGGTGAAGAAATGGCAGTCAAATGTGGTGTTCCACACATATTATCTACAGTTGAAGAGGGATATTGAATCCTTCCCTCACATGACGTCGAACACATTGCATCGGTTCAGGCCGTTTGTGAAGTTTCACATAGATCGACATTTCATATATATCACTGCACGCAGAGACGAACACAAGGAGGAGCTATAGAGTTACTATAAACTCACCGAGGAAGACATGGAGTAAATCACCAAGGAGTGGCCTGAAGAATTCCTGGTACCCATTGAACAGACAAAAATATCCAACCCCGACCTCATAGGAAGTCTT
>SNQJ01S0044300.1:97390-117341 GCA_010110895.2 Picea sitchensis
AGAAGAGGTACATGAAATACACAACGCATCAGAGGAGACTTCCTCAGATTCACGTGAAGGGGGAGGAGATGAGGAAGTGGACAAAGAAGAGAATGAAGGGGAAGAAGACAAGCAAAAGCAGGGCGAAGTCACACTGCCTAAAGATCCCCTTCCAGAAACTGACACATCTAAGAAAATAAAGGGTTCTCTGATGAAACCTTCCTCTTGAAAGAAATCAAAAGCCAATAAACCGCCATTTCAAACTGCGCTCATGATGGATGACATTGACTTCATCATTTTCATTGTGTCAGACACCTCAAAGGATATCTTACAGAAAAGCGAAGCCAAACAAGAAAAAATGTTTGACAGGATCGAAGCACATATTAGAGTACAATAGGCTCTCTATTCAAGCCACATAGTGTCTACTACGCCACCACCATCAAAAGGAGAAGAGTTGGGAGATGAACCTTCCTAGATATGTAGATTAGAAGACTCAATAGAAGTGCCCCTTCGTTGTGTCCATCAAGAAAAGGAATAGGCCACAGATGCCCTGAAGCAAGCAAAAGAGGAAGCCCTAGACCAACGTCGGGTTGCACAACAAGAAAAAGATGACCTTCAGGTGAATCTTGCAGAGGATAGAGCGTAGATCCAAAAGGAGAAAGAATAGTTTCTCATGGAGTATATGGGAGTTAAAGAAGCATTCACCAGAGCACTCCGCTCTATGACGGGCTTAGATCAAATGGAAGAAGAAATCATTGAGAGCCAGGTGGGGAAGCTCACTGAAGCCATTCAGCAGCTTCAAGCGAGAATCGCAGAACTGGAATTGCAAGTCGTTCCAAGCACTCCGCAGGAAGTGTGAGATCAGAGAGAGGAAATTACTCGGAGTATAGTTGAGAGAATCAAAGAATTAATCTTGGAATGCAAAAAGCTCAGTAGTTGAAGTGTGTAGACCTGCAAGGGCCTTTTAGAGGACCATGAACTAAAGACATTGGAGTCCCAACTCCAAGAAGTGAAGAAACAAGTAGCAACATTGCAAGCACAGTTGAAGCCACTGTCAACGGTCGAGAGAACGAAAAGGTCCCTAGAACAGTGCATGGTTCAACAACAAGTCCATTCCATCCAGAGTAAAGTCATGGAAGTGACCCAGAGGCTCCAGCCAGTGCAGGATGAAGCTTGCAAAATTTTTGAGGAAATTGAAGGAGAAGGTGCGCAACTAGAACAAGTAGTCTCCATGGCAGAACAACGCATGGAAGGAAAGGTGACTGAGAAATTTATTCAAGAGTTCACCGAGCAGGAGGCTCTGGTGAAGTAGCAAGTCGACGCAGCTCGAGCCAGGATCGAGGCCTTCAAGGATGAGTTACCCAGATCAAAGTGACTCGGGACAATTCACAGTTGAGTGTTGGGACATTTTAGCCCTTGACCAGGTTTTGTGGAAACGTTGGTCATGTTTGACCAATTTTGGGACTTCGATGGGCTGGTCGAAGATGAAGCTCTAGGCGAAGCGGAGATCACAATATCTCGCCACCTTTTGCAGACTTTTTGGGTTTAGGGTTTATGTAACGAGTATGGGATTTCAACCCATGGGTTTCGCCCATGCTTAAACCCATTTTGTAAAGTATAAATAGAGATCTAGGTGATGTAAGTAAGTAGTGATGTTGTGTTAAGTGCAAGTAATGTAACTATTTGGATCTATGTGGTTGAATTAGCTCTGTGCATACCATGTGATGAGAACTTGCAGAGCTGAGTGCAAGTAATTGTAAGAAAGGCTCTTTTTTGTTCCAAGCTCGGGGAAGGACGATCTGGCGAGGTGCACGCAGATCTCTTGTCCTATGCGGAGTTGGTTTTGATGCTCTGTGCATGTAAGGAGATTGACAGATGATAATAAAGAAGAACAAGAGTTGGTAGATGTAGCCCCGCACTGGGGGTGAACCACGTATATCCTGTGTTGTGATTTATTTGTGCTATATTGTTCATGTGTTTATGTATATATGCTTGGTGCTATTATCTTAATGTATGCTTAGTATTAGTAAGGTGAATGGATGATATATCTGAATTGTTTCTATGTGCTAAGTGCTTGAATATGTTAGATCTTGTTGAATACTGCGTTGCTATGTAATTAGGGTTATACCTACGATGTCCATAAGAGGTAAATACTAATGAGTGTTAATTTCTAAGTTCTCTATTAAGTATTGTAATCACAAATCTGTGTCCCATCTAGGTTGTATACACTTGAGTCTTGCAACCCCCTCTGCCTCTACCTCGGGTGAGACTTTATCTTCTTCGCAGGTGTTGCTAAAAGGGTTGGTAGTTAGGGTTTTGTTGGTGTGTTGTTGAAGCGTTGAACCCTGGGTCTGCCCCTGTGTGAACAAATGGTTCAGTTGTCGGGACCTGAAACTATGATTGTTGGGAACTGAAGAAAGGAAAAATCTCTATGCATAGATCTGTTGCCCTAGTGCACAGTACTCTACTTGATTTGTGAAGCTCTGTGCTAAGAAGAGAAGTCTGATCTAAAGAGAAGAGGTAAGATATTAAATCTTTGTGCTCTGATAAAGGTAAGATAAGTGGAAATTTTTGTTTCGAAAGAATGGATCTAGGTATGTTCAATAGATTTGGTCCTAGTCTGAAAACTAGGGCATGGTTAGAAGAAATAAGATATGATATGAATAGATCTGATAGAACTAGTGAAAGATATGTTATCCCTATGCATAGAAATAATTTTTGGACTAACAAGTGGATGGAAGATCCTAGAAATAATTTTTTGCAGGTCCATCATTGTGATCCTAGTGTGTAGTACAGGAAAGGTTGGGGATTGTTCAAGAAAAAGAGAGATTTACTCTTTCTTATAGTTGTAGATGACCGAGACATCTTGCAAAGGAATGAAATGGCAGAGGTCCTATTTTCCTTTGTTGTAAGGCCACTGAACATGAAGTTTTCGATTTCCCTAGAATGATTGATAAAGTTGAAAATATGAATATGAGATAAGAAAACACTGAGGAAGGCCAAAAGACTAAGAATATGGTAAAAAACCAGAAAGAATCAGAGGCTATATTATTGTAGATGAAAGAAACATTGACTAATCACAGAGACACCAGTTTATCAGACATATTAAAAGAGAAAGAGTGCATAGAAATAAGAATAGGAGACTTCGACATAGACTATGTATTGGATGCAAAAACACAGGTGAATATCATGACAAAAAGTACTAGGGAAATTTTAGGAAAACATGTTATGGTTCCTTCACTAGGAGGGATAGGATTGTTCAAAGGAAATCTTATAACCCTATGTGGAAGACTTTCCCATGTACCTATGATTTCTCGTGGAGCATTGACAGAAGAAGAATTCGAGGTCATTAAGTTTGTTGACAACAGCGACCCCTTTGCACTTTTGCTAGGAAATACCTGGGTTGAGAAAGATCAAATCTGAAGGAAAGAAGAAGAGGAAGCTCTAGAACAGAAAAAGAAAGAATTAAGGGATTTCATGGCTAAGAGAATAGTGTAATTTATAGAAGAACAAGAGGACAAGTCAAAGCAACTTAGGGCCAAGAACCTAGCTATGGAAGTTGAAAGAACATAGGAAGACTTAAAGAGCCTCTCCATGCAGGAAAGTAGAACACCTACTCCAAAATGAGAAGAAGTATTACCCTTGAACCCTATGAAAGACTCTCTTTAGTGCGAAGTTACTATGTTTAGTACAAACAAGAATAAAAATGGAAAGAGGAACCCAGTAACTCAGGTCACAGGAAAGAAGTTCAGAAAGATCAACAAGAAGAAAGATAAGTTATAAAAATTGCAAGAGGTTCCAGAGAGGACTTCGCAAAAGGAAGGATTGCAGAATTTGAACCTCGTCGGGATATCAGAATAGCGCAGATAGGAACTTCACTACGATGGAGAAATATGATCGTTGGAAGCGTCCCGATCCTTAGCCAACGCTCCAGAATGGATAGAAACGTAGTTATTGCCAAAGTCATCGTCATTGGACCATTGGGACCACGCCATAACGGATGGAACTGCATTGATTGAGGCGTTCCTACCCATTGGAAGAATCCATTACAATGTTATCTATTTAACCCGTTGGATGTCTCACTGAGAACACTTTTTCCAATTGTGATTATCTAATCCCATAGAGAACTAGTTTCTTTCGCACAGTACTTATTGAGAGCTCTCTACCCGCTCTGTTACATTGAGTGTTTGTTCACTGACCTGAGATAACTGATCTCGAGCGTGCATGTCGGATGACAATAGCGCAGTAGAAAAGTATGTAGAATAGATCCTTATAGACCTCATGGATTAGAAGGTGATGTCCACAGGCGTACAAGCTTCATCGACAAGAGGAGTGCAAGCATCCCCATTGACAGGATGTCAATCTGGGCCCTCCTAAACTGCGACAGAAAAATGAACCAAGCATCGTGATGAATTGGCGAATGTGAATCTCATCCCATCAATCTCGCCTGACTACATCCTGCCTCTAGTTGGCGCGGTAAGTCATGAAAGTGTCTCGGGGGACTTCGACTACAGATTGATTACTGCGTACCTCCCGAAGGGGATACACATAGTCAAACCATAGTTGGAAAGGATTCTGACGTTGAATATCAATGACTATAACTTGGGAGATCGCAAGAGCTATGGCATGCTCGCACCTCACAAGTACTTGACCAAGACAGTGGGGAAGAAGTCGAATATAATCCCCCAACCATGGAACATGGACATCGTGAGGTCCACGATCCTCAATGTGATGAACTTACCACACTTCAGAATACATCAAGAGGTTAACATGTTCGTTAATCTCCTGATGTCATGCTTCCATGGTGGTTACCTATGGTTGTAAAGGTGTATCACAGTAGATCCGGCGTTGATCCACCGGATCACTGGATTAAGCATGCAAGGACCAGACCCACAGGAATTTTACCTAGGAAAGGTTGCAGATCATGCCCTGGCACAAACAATCAAAGACACCTATGGTGATGTGGAGAAGGGGAAGTGGGGCTTCAAGGTATTCTCCATCCAGAACAGTGCAGTGCACCTAGCTTCCCAGTTGATCACTAGTAATCTTGTCAGAAAGAATAGGCCAATGCAGGTCACAGGGTTCGTCGTCGACCTCACAGGTAAATGCGTTGAAGGGATGCAAATGAATTGGGTGAGATACCTCGTCAACCAGTTAAAGAAATATTTTCGTGAAGCTCAGGATCAAGGCTATGAGTTTCATTTCAGTTGGTTGTTGATTCTCATCACCTTCATTGCTTGCGAGATGCCAGAAGGAGCGACCTTCCCTGAAATTGAGTCATCTAAACCACTAGCTGCAAAGTTCACTACGCTTTGGTACTCAAGTGACATGGAAAAGCAATGGAATTCAAACGTAGTGTTCCACACCTATTACCTATAGTTGAAGAGGTATTTTGAATCCTTCCCTCGCATGACGCCAAACACACTGCATTGGTTCAGGCCATTTGTGAAGTTTCGCGCAAATAGGAATTTCATGTATATTACTATGCGCAGAGACGAACACAAGGAGGAGTTGTTAAGTTACTATAAACTCATCGAGGAAGACATGGAGGAAATCACCAAGGAGTAGCCTGAAGAATTCTTGGTACAAGTTGAACAGACAGAACTGTCTGACCCCAATCTCATCAGAAGTCTTGTAGTCACACAGGAAGAATATGACGAACCCAACAGCAGCAAGAAGAAAAAGAAAGAAGAGGTACAGGAAATATACGGTGCATCAGAGGATACTACCTCAGATTCACCTGAAGGGGGAGGAGGTAATGAAGTGGAAAAAGAAGAGAATGAAGGGGAAGAAGACAAGCAGAAGTAGGGCAAAGTCACACTGCCTAAAGATCCCCTTCTAGAAACTGACACATTTAAGAAAAGAAAGGGTTCTCTGACGAAACCTTCCTCTCGGAAGGAATTAAAAGCCAATAAACTGGCATTTCATATTGCGCTCACGATGGATGACATTTAATTCATCACTTCTATTGTGTCAAACACCTCGGAGGATATCTTACACAAAATTGAAGCCAAACAGGAAACAATGCTTGACAGGATCGAAGCAGATCTTAAAGGAGTATAGTAGGTTCTCTATTCGAGCTACACAGTGTCTACTGCGCCACTTCCATGAGAAGGAACAAACTTGGGAGATGAGCCTTCCCAGCTATGCAGATTAGCAGACTTGAAAGAAGCCCACATTCGTCATGTCCAGCAGGAAAAGGAACAGACCACAGAGGCCTTGAAGAAAGCAAAAGAGGAATCCCCAGAGCAACGTCGGGTTGCACAATAAGAAAAGTATGACCTCTAGGTGAAGTTTGCAGAGGATAGAGTGCAGATCCAGAAGGAGAAAGAACAGTTTCTCGTAGAGTAGATGGGAGTTAAAGAAGTAGTCACTAGAGCACTCCACTCTGTGATAGGCTTAGAACAGGTGGAAGAAGAAACCGTTGAGAGCCAGGTGGGGAAGCTCGATGAAGCCATTCAGCAGCTTCAAGCGAGAATCGCAGAAATGGAATTGCAAGTCATGCCAAGCACTCTGCAGGAAGTGTGAGATCAGAGAGAGGAAACTGCCTGGAGCACAGTTGAGAGAATCAAGGCATTAACCTTGGAATGAAAATAATTCACCAATCGAAGTGCGCAAACCTACAATCTCCTTGAAGAGGACCCTGAACTAAAGACATTGGAGTCCCAGCTCCAGGAAGAGAAGCAACAAGTAGCAATATTGCAAGCATAGTTGAAGACACTATCAGCCATCGAGAGAATTAAAAGTTCCCAATAACAACGCATGGTTCAGCAACAGGTCCATGCCATCTAGAGTAAAGTCATGGAAGTGACCCAGAGGCTCCAGCTAGTGCAGTATGAATCTTGGACACTTTTTGAGGACATTGAAGGACAAGGTGCATAGCTAGAACAAGTAGTCACCACAGTAGAACAACACTTGGAAGGATCGGTGACTGATAAATTTATTCAAGAGTTCGTCGAGAAGGAGGTTGTGGCAAAACAGCTGGAGCCAGGCTCGAGGCCTTTGAGGCAGATTTACCCAGATTAGAGTGACTCGGGACAAGTCACATGTGAGTGTTGGGGGCTTGTTGGCCCTTGACCAAGTTTTGTGGAAACACTGGTCATGTTTGACCAATTCTAGGACTTCAATGAGCTGGTCTAATACGAAGCGCCAGGCGAAGCAGAGATCGTGGGATCTCACCACCTTTTGTAGACTTTTTGGGTTTAGGGTTTATGTAACAAGTATGAGATGTCATCCCATGGGTCTTACCCATGCTTAGGCCCATTTTGTAAAGAATAAATAGAGATCTAGGTGATGTAAGTAAGTAGTGATGTTGTGTTAAGTGTAAGAAATGTAAGTAGTTGGATCTATGTGATTGAATTATCGCTGTGCATACCATGTGATAAGAACTTGCAGAGCTGAGTGCAAGTAATTGTAAGAAAGGCTTTGTGTTGTGTCAAGCTCGGGGAAGGAGGATCTAGCAAGTTGTGCGCAGATCTCCTATCCTATGCGGAGTCAGTTTCAATGCTCTGTGCATTTAAGGAGATTGACAAAAGATAATAAAGAAGAAGAAGAGTTGGTGGATATAGCCCCGCGCTGGGGGTGAACCACATATATCCTGTGTTGTGATTTCTTTGTGCTATATTGTTCATTTGTTTATGTATATTTATGCTTGGTGATATTATCATAATGTATGCTTAGTGATTAGTAAGGCGAATGGATGCTAGATCTGACTTGTTTCTATGTGCTAAGTGCTTGAATATGTTATATCTTGTTGACTACTACGCTGCTCTCTAATTAGGGTTTTACCTGCAATGTGAATAAGAGGTAAATACTAATGACTTTTTACTGCTAAGTTCTCTATTAAGTATTGTAATCACATATCTGTGTCCCAACTAGGTTGTAGAGACTTGAGTCCTGCAACCCCCTCTACCTCTACCTCGGGTGAGACTTCATCTGCTTCACAGGTTTTGCAGAAAGGGTCGGTAGTTAGGGTTTTGTTGGTGTGTTGTTGAAGCATTGAACCCTGGGTCTGCCCCTGTGCCAACAAATGGTTTCATTGTCAGGACCTAAAACTCTGAGTGGTGGGAACTGAAGAAAGGAAAAAGCTATGTGCGTAGATCTGTTGCCCTAGTGCGCTAGACTCTACTTGATTTGTGAAGCTCTTTGCTAAGAAGAGAATTCTGATATGAAGAGAAGTGGTAAGATATTAAATCTTTGTGCTCTGATAAAGGTAATATAAGTGGAAATTTTTGTTTCGAAAGAATGGATCTAGGTATGTTCAATAGATTTGGTCCTAGTCTAAAAACTAGGGCACAGCTAGAAGAAAGAAGATATGATATGAATAGATCTGATAGAACTAGTGAAATATATGTTATCCATATGCATAGAAAGAATTTTTGGACTAACAAGTGGATGCAGGATCCTAGAAAGATTTTTTTGCAGGTTCATCATTGTGATCCCAGTGCGCAGTACAGGAAAGGTTGGGGATCGTTCAAGAGAAAGAGAGGATTGACTCTTTGTTATAATTGTAGACGACTAGGGCATCTTGCTAAGGAATTCCCTGGTAGATGTCCTATTTGCCTTTGTTGTAAATCCACTTGACATGAAGTTTCAAATTTCCCTAAAATGATTGATAAAGTTGAAAGGATGAATATGAGACAAGAAAACCCTGAGGAAGGCCAAAAGACTAAGAATATGCCAAAAAAACAGAAAGAAACAGAGGCTATATTATTGTAGATGAAAGAAACACCGACTAATCATAAAGATACCAGTTTATCAGAGATCTTAAAAGAGAAAGAGTGCATAGAAACAAGAATAGGAGACTTCGACAAAGACTGTGTATTGGATGTAGAAAAGCAGGTGAATATCATGACAGAAAGTACTTGCGAAATTTTAAGAAAACCTATTATGGTTCCTTCACTAGGAAGGATAGGATTTTTCAAAGGAAAACTTATAACCCTATGTGGAAGACTTGCCCATGTACCTATGATTGCTCGTGGAGAATTGACAGAAGAAGAATTCGAGGTCATTAAGTTTGTTGACAACAACAACCCCTTTGCACTTTTTCTAGGAAAGACCTAGGTTGAGAAAGATCATATCCAAAGGAAAGAAGAAGAGGAAGCTCTAGAATAGAAAAAACAAGAATTAAGGGATTTCATGGCTAAGAGAATAGCACACTTTATAGAAGAAAAGGAGGACAAGTCGAATCAACTTAGGGCAAGGAACCTAGCTATCAAAGTTGAAAGAACGCAGGAAGACTTGAAGAGACTATACATGTAGGAAAGTAGAACACCTACTCCAGAACGAGAAGAAGTATTACCCTCGAACCCTATGAAAGACTCTCATCAATGCAAATTTAATATGTTGAGTACAGACAAGAATAAAAATGGAAAGAGGAACCCAGTAACTCATTCATGAGAAAGAAGGCCATAAAGATCAGCAAGAAGAAAGCTAAGTTAGAAAAATTGCAAGAGGTTCCAGAGAGGACTTCCCAGAAGGAAGGCTTGTAGAATTTGAACCTTGCTGGGATATCAGAACAACGCATATTGGCACTCTGCCATGGTGGAGCAATATGACCGTTGGAAGCGTCACGGCCGTTAGTCGACGCTCCAGAATGGCTAGAAACACAGTTATTACCGAAGTTATCACCATTGGACCATTAGGACCGTGCCATAACGGATGGAACTGCATTGATTGAGGCGCTCCTACACGTCGGAAGAATCTGTTACGATGTTATCTATTTAACCCATCGGATGTCTCACCGAGAACACTTTTGCCAATTTTGATTATCCGAGCCCACAAAGAACTAGTTTCTTTCGTGCAGTGCTTATTGAGAGCTCACCACCCGCTCTATTACATTGAGTGTTGTTTCACCGACCTGAGATATCTGATCTCGAGCGTGCATGTCGAATCACATTAGCATAGTTGAAAAGTCTGTCGAATAGATCCTTATAGACCTCATGGCTAAAAAGGTGTTGTCTACAGGCATAGCAGCAATGGAAGTCAAACGCGGTGTTCCACACCTATTATGTGTAGTTGAAGAGGGATATTGAATCCTTCCCTCCCATGACGTTGAACACACTACATCGGTTCAGGCCATTTGTGAAGTTTCACACAGATAGGAATTTCATATATATCATTGTGCGCAAAGACGAACATAAGGACGAGATGCAGAGTTACTATAAACTCACCGAGGAAGACATGGAGGAAATCACCAAGGAGTGTCCTGAAGAATTCTTGGTACCAGTTGAACAGACAAACCTGTCTGACCCCGACCTCATCGAAAGTTCTGTAGTCACACAGGAAGAATATGATGAACATAGCAGCAGTAAGAAGAAAAAGAAAGAAGAGGTACAAGAAATATAGAGCGCATCAGAGGAGACTGCCTTAGATTCACATGAAGGGGGAGGAGGTGACGAAGTGGACAAAGAAGAGAATGAATGGGAAGAAGACAAGAATAAGCAGGGTGAAGTCACACCGCTTAAATATCCCCTTCCAGAAACCGACACATCTAAGAAAAGAAAGGGTTCTCTAACGAAACCTTCCTCTTGGAAGAAATCAAAAGCCAATAAACTGCCATTTTAGACTTCGCTCACGATGGATGACATTGAATTCATCATTGTTGCTATGTCATACACCTCGTAGGATATCTTACAGAAAAGTGAAGCCAAATAGGAAACAATCTTTGACAGGATCGAAGCAGATCTTAAAGGAGTACATCAGGCTCTCTATTCAAGCCGCGCAATGTCTACTGCGCCACTGCCATCAGAAGAATCATAGTCAGGAGATTATCTTGCCCAGCTACACAAATTAGTAGAATCGACAGAAGCCCACCTTCGTTGTGTTTAGTAGGAAAAGGAACAAGCCACAGAGGCCCTGAAGAAAGCAAAAGAAGAAGCCCTAGAGCAACGTCAGGTTTCACAACAAGAAAAAGATGACCTCCAGGTGAAGTTTTCATAGGATAGAGCGTAGATCCAGAAAAAGAAAGAATAGTTTCTCATGAAGCAGATGGGAGTTAAAGAAGCAGTCACCAGAGAAATCCTCTATGTGACAAACTTAAAACAGATGGAAGAAAAAATCGTTGAGAGCCAGGTGGGGAAGCTCGATGAAGCCATTCAGTAGCTTCAAGCGAGAATCTCAGAACTAGAATTGCAAGTCCGGCCAAGCACTCCGTAGGAAGTGCGAGATCAGAGAGAGGAAACTGACAGGAGCGCAGTTGAGAGAATCAAGGCATTAACCTTGGAATCCAAACATCTTAGCAGTTGAAGTGCGCAGAGCTACGAGCACCTTGTAGAGGACCCTGAACTAAAGACATTGGAGTCCCAGCTCCAGGAAGAGAAGAAACAAGCAGCAATAGTGCAAGAATAGTTGAAGCCACTGTCAGTGGTTGAGAGAATGGAAAGGTCCCAGGAACATCACACGGTTCAGAAACAGGTCCATGCCATCCAGAGTAAAGTCATGGAAGTGACCTAGAGGCTCCAGCCAGTGTAGGATGAAGCTTTCACACTTTTTGAGAAAATTGAAGGACATGGTGCATAGCTAGAACAAGTATTCACCATGATAGAATAGCGCTTGGAAGGACTAGTGACTGAGAAAGTTATTCAAGATTTCGTCGAGCAGGAGGCTCTGGCGAAGCAGCAAATCAAAGCAGTTGGAGCTAGGCTCGAGCCCTTTGAGGTAGAGTTACCCAGATCATAGTGACTTGGGATGAGTCACAGGTGAGTGTTGGGGGCCTATTTGGCCCTTGACTAGGTTTTGCAGAAACATTGGTCATGTTTGACCAATTTTGGGACTTTGATGGGCTGGTCGAAGACGGAGCGCCAGGCGAAGTAGAGATCGTGCTATCTCACCACCTTTTGTGGACTTTTTGGGTTTAGGGTTTATGTAATGAGTATGGGATGTCAACCCATGGGTCTTAGCAATGCTTAGACCCATTTTGTAAAGTATAAATAGAGAGCTAGGTGATGTAAGTAAGTAGTGATTTTTTGCTAAGTGCAAGCAATGTAAGTAGTTGGATCTATGTGATTGAATTATCTCTGTGCATACCATGTGATGAGAACTTGCAAAGCTAAGTGAAAGTAATTGTAAGAAAGGATATGTGTTGTGCCAAGCTCGGGGAAGGAGGATATGGCGAGGTGCATGAAGATATCCTATCCTATGTGGAGTTGGTTTCGATGCTCTGTGCATCTAAGGATATTGACAAAAGATAATAAAGAAGAAGAAGAGTTGGTGGGCGTAGCCCTACGCTGGGGGTGAACTACATATATCCTATGTTGTGATTTCTTTGTGTTATACTGTTCATGTGTTTATGTATATATATGCTTGGTGTTGTTATCTTAATGTATGATTAGTGCTTAGTAAGGTGAATGGATGCTAGATCTGACCTATTTCTATGTTCTAAGTGCTTGAATATGTTAGATCTTGTTGAATACTGCGCTACTATGTAATTAGGGTTTTAACTGTGATGTGAATAAGAGGTAAATACTAATAAATGTTAACTGCTAAGTGCTCTATTAAGTATTGTAATTATAGATCTATGTCCCAGCTAGGTTGTAGACACTTGAGTCCTGCAACCCCCCCTACCTCTACCTCAGGTGAGACTTCATTTGCTTCGCAAGTGTTACTAAAAGGTTCGATAGTTAGGGTTTTGTTGGTGTGTTGTTGAAGCGTTAAACCCTGGGTCTTCCCCTTTTCCAACAGTTATGCTGCCTCTATTCTCCCACAAGGAACCTCTTTCCTTCTTGGAGCATACTAGCATCATCTCATTAAGCTATTCACCTCACCAATTGAGGGAATAAGCTTGGATTTCTTCACCATTTACCTTCTATTTTTCCATTTGTAAGAAGAGTTCTCACATAGGGGACTCAAGAACCCTCCTGTTATCACGTATTTGGTGTTTTTCCCTCTGGATTTGGCCTTTGGGTGGAAAAATGCTAAGAATGGGGTTAAAAATCCACTAAATGATGCTTATCCTAAGACCGTTAGGGTTGATATGACCATTTGGCGCGTTCTGCGAAGAGGCACATAGATCTAGGCGACTGAGATCTACGCGCTCCAGATCGACGTTCATTGGCCATATCGGGGGTTCAACATGAGAGGTCATTAAAAATTGTAGAGCGGGTCGTAGAAAATGGTCATGGTTTGTGGAGACACTACGTGTAAGCTAGAGACACACATTGGGCCCAAAAGCGGGGAATAATCAAACAGATTTTCATGGCCCCAATATGAGCATGTGCATTTAGCGCATTATCCTAGATCGACATGTGGTCACTCTATCCCACCAACATCTGTCCCCCACTCCATCTCTCTCCTCTGTCTGTCACATCCCTCGCCCCTCTATAGCCTTCGCATCCTCACACCTATCCTCTGCTCATTGTTCCACCTATCGTGTCTCCCCTTCTCATCCCCCGCCACCTTTACCACTTCGCTCCACTTCACGTTCGTCCCATTACACCTCATCTCCCGCCTGTGTCACCCTATGGTTTCTTCCCAGCCTTTGTGTCTCCTCCATATGGCCATCACACAACCCAGTAGCCTACCCATCACACCATAGTCCTGCTAGGGCCTCATCCACATCCATGACTGCCTGGTCATGTCTGCAAGCATCCAACTCAGGACCAGATGGAAAAATATAGAGGTCATCAAACCCCACAGGTGTAGGGTTGGATTGGGTCATCCCCAATCCCGATGAAGCAGTTATTAAGGTTGGTGGTGGTGGTTGAACATCATTTCCACCATAAATGGAAAGCTCAAGGAGGACTGTCAGTTAGTCAGCTCAGCTGCAGAGCCTTCATGACACACGATTGTGTCTGACAGAGCTCGCTTCTGATTGGAGACTGGACGTAAATGTAACGTCTTCAATACAGAGACTTCATCACGCTTCTAGGGGTTTTCTCTGAGTATAAAGGGGTCGTTCTCATATTTTGTAAAGGTCGATGGTAGAGCTATGCTCCCGCTTGTAAAGTTTTAACGAGGCCTCTAGTTCTCTGGTTATGTACATGTATTTGAGACTTCTTATTTAATGAAAGTCAACTTTTTCCATCTCTCTATAAACACTATGTTAAGACACTCGAAATTGGAGGATCCAGTCGAGGGTTGTGATGTTGTTGTGATGTAGGTTTGATCACTGCAATATTTTCACCAGTTTTAATCAGTTTCACGTGTTATCTTTTCCCCTCTTATACTGAGTAGCTCAAGCATGGAGGATCCAATCGAACTGTTATAGTAGCATTGTGATGTAGGTTGGATCATCGTGTTGTTGTAACTGTGTCCTTTGGACATATCTTAGTATCTGAAGCTTTGGGTCCAAGAGGATCTCGTTCTTGAATATTTTCTTCCTTAGGCTGTTGGAAGACCGGATGTCCATAGCAAGACCTTACATCTCCTCACCAGTTCTTCCCCCTACTCACCCTTTTACTGCAACTTACTGACTGAATTTAGATCAAGACCTCACTTACCTATGCATTGCATGGTCCATGATTCTGAGTTAAAGCGATATAATCTTGAGACTGCATCCATTAGACCACCCTTTAAACTATTTACTGTGACATACAAACTGATGGGTATCAGGCTTACCTCTGACGCAATCCAGAGGTGACTTTTGGTGCTAACGCCTCCCTAGGAGGAAGAGGGGATCCATAAGTTCCACTTTCTCTTTGGTGTTTGCCCACTAATACAATTTCTCCATTGGTAGCATGAATATTGGTCAATTGTTTGATTGATTTTTGTTCTAATTTCCTTATGCATTTTAGTTCCATTTCTTTGGTTATTTCTTTAATTGTTTTTATCTTAGTTGTTTGTTTATTTCATGTGATTGAGTCATTTGATTTGTACACTAACCTCTGTCCTGTCTAGCAAGCCCAACTAGACTTGCAAGTTCCCTTCTTTTTCTTATTGGAGTGATGAAAAGGACACAACACAAAGAACCATTGTGGGCAAGAAAGTTCAACAACATATGGCATGGACCTTATATCGTGCAACACGTCTTAGAAAAATGAGTCTACGAATTAGAATATTATGAAGGGAATATATTGGTTGAGCCCAGAAATGGGCTCTACTTGAAAATATATTATGCTTGAGCTGCAAGCTTGGGCGTAATGCTTTGTATACTACTGTATCTTAGTGTATATATATTTTCCCTTTTTTGTCATTGGCTTTCTTATCGATTTTTCCCTTGGTTGGAAAATGTCAATGGAATATTTAGTTTACTTAGGATTCGTAGACGGTGTTATTCATCATACACGGAACTTGGCTTCCCCCGCTTGGGTTGTTTACTCACCCAAGAGTCAACTGGTGTCTTCAAGTGGCATTTGTCTAGGGCCATCAACGAATAATGTGGTCGAATATAGTGTCGTTATAGAGCTTTTGCACGATGCCATTTCACATGGTATTCATTCTTTAGGAGTTCCCCTAGACTCCTAGATAGTAGTATGTCAGTTGAATGGTAGTTACCGTGTGTGAGAATCTACTCTACTCCAATCATTCCTACGGGTATGAATTTTGGAACGACATTTTGATTTTATTACTTATAATCACATACCTCGAAGTTCTAATTATGTTCCCGATGCTTATGCTAATTATGCTTTAGATTGGCATTTGTCACATAAATAGAGTAAAAAAAACGCATTCACCAATGTACACATTGTAATATAAGTAAATTCGAAGACCAATGTTTTTTGTATTTAATTTCTCCAAAAATATGGTGTTATAGTACAAAAATGGGGCTCACACCCTCAAAATACATATACATCTGATCAATACAATAACCATGACATCTACGCATGTGACACCAGATGTGTGACATGATAGCATAGTACGGCATTTGCAAGATGCTGGAAGAGTCTCACCCAAGCATGGGGCAGACCTACCACCTATCCTTGCATCTCCTTTGGAAGATCATCTACCTGAACCACGGGAATTCTTCGTGTCAAATAAGACAGGTTACCCTGAACATTTTGAAGCATTCTCTATGTGTCTCCTCCTGTTGGATCCTGCCCCTGGTGCCTTCGTCAGTGTCATGGGAGTCCATATGGATGTTGCAGAGCCACATCTGTGTAACAATACATGTTTTAATTAATACTTGATATCATCCAAAAATAATTTTATTTTTTCTTTTACAAAAATACAAAAAAATGAAATATTTAAAAAGTCATTTTCATACCTATATCTCTATAGGCGGAACCTGGTGGTAATGGCATGTCTGGATCTCCTATAAAGTCGATCCTTGCATATGGGTAGTCCTAGAGAGATATCACCTGTCGATGCCACCGAAAGAAAAACTCATCGTTGTAGGGTGTTGGCACCCTACCACCCCCCAACCACCTCAACACCTAGGTCCACCATGCCATGGCTAGATCATAAGTTCCATGCGAAACAATATCAACTCTATGGCCCAAGCATGGAACCCGCTCGAAGAAAAAACTACATAATATAGATGCGAAACTGAAGTTCCTCTTTCTACCTTGTTTGCAGTCTGTCAATTGGCTCTTCATATTGGTCAGCAGTGAGATGCACCAATCATAAACCATGGGTCGCAAGCACTCTATCGAGTAGAACATAAGTGGCCTTGATGCATGATGCAATGAGGTCGACCCTGTGATCTATGCCAACACTAGGACAATAATATTGAGACTCGAGTTGTTTATCGTTCTGATCGAGAGTTGGCTCCCTACCTTTTCAGTCCCTACAATGCAACGAGTGGCTATGTAGTCCTATATGTTCATGTCACTCCCATCTCCCTGGGATTTGAGGTTCACCACCTCACCTCGACGTGATAATCATGTCAAAAATTTTATGTCCTCGAATTCAATCCTCAATGATTTCCCATCGAGGTTGAAGGCATCTGTATCTGGATCTCAATAATTCACTAGCATCTGGAGAAATGTCACTTGAGCCCTCTGTTGGGTATGTGTTATATTCTTGTTGGTGTAAAGTTATCTGTGGATCAGTGTCCCAAGACACAGGAAGAGGAGGAGGAAATGTATCATGTTCCATATGCGAGTGTAGTTGGCAGTTTGATGTATGCAATGGTCTATACTAGACTGGACATTGCACATGCAATGGAAGTTTTGAGCAGGTATATGTCAAAACCATGGAAGGAGAATTGGACAGTAGTAAAAAGGGTTTTCAAGTATTTGCGTGGAAATGCTAGTTATAGAATGTGCTACGAAGGAAGATCGGGATTGGAAAGAGTGGTGGATATTCATGGATTTGTGGATGTAGACTGGGTTGGAGATATGGATCATAGGAGATCTACAAGTGGGTATGTGTTTAACCTATTTCGAGGAGAAATAAGTTGGATGAGAAAAAGACAGACTGTAGTGGCACTTTCAACTACAAAAGTTGAATACATGGCAGCCACTCATGAAAGTAAGGAAGAAGTATGGTTACAAATATTGTGTTCAGGTATTCGCTTGGTACAACAAGTTGTAAGGATATATTGTGACAGTCAGAGTGCAATTTTTCAGGCGAAGAACCCGGCTTATCATTCAAAGACAAAGCATATTGATATTCAATATCACTTTGTGAGAGACATGATTGAAGAAAAGAAAGTATTTTTGATGAAGGTGGACACTTTGAAGAATGTTGCATATTCATTAACAAAATCTGTGAGCTCTGAGAAGTTCTCTTGGTGTAGAGGATCCATGGGCATTGCTACCCTGGGTTGTTGACTATGTAACCCTGTAACACCCTGTATGCAAAGAAAAAAACAAGTGTGAGAATGTTGGTTTTGTTTTATATTCTTTGCATGAGTAGTAGTGGGAGAAAGCTCCTCGCGCAAGGGTTCGAAGGCAGCGCCCCTGAGATAAACAATTTTTCCTCGGGAAACTATCACATATTTAGGTATTTTTGTGGCACATGGTTTCTTTGCTGGTGGTTTTCTATTTCCAGATAAGGAATTAGGGTTGTTGACTAATCCAGGTCATTGGGTTAGGGTTTTGGATGTCGCTGGCTCCTATATGTATATTGTATTGTAAAAAATGTAACACTATGAATGAATATAGAATATGTTGGTTTTCCCGGTTTGGGTTTCCAGGGGAAAAATCTCTGTGTAATGTTTGTATTTTCCATTGTATCTTTTGTGTTCTTTTATTGAAAATATGTTTGCAATAAATAGTGTACAAGGTTAAAATATACACTCTCATTCCTTTGAGAGCCCAAAATTTATATAGCCCACATATTCTTAATACCATTTGGGCCTCTAGATCTCTTTCTACTGCAGCATCAACCTCTTCATGCTCTCTTTCTCTCCACTCTAGCACCATCCTGGAAGTTTAAAATCAAGTTTTGAGTCAATATCCTTTAAAAAATTCAACTCACGGACTTGTATGTGAGCTGCGGTTTACACAGTCGTGTATAGGTCTGCATATACATGGTATGTTTTGATAACAGTCACGTATAGGGCTGTGTATACATGACTCGATGAACTACAGCCAGCGTACACCCTAGTTTCTAGTTTATGCCCTAAAATACTAAAAAATTGAAGCCTAATTTAAAATTTTAAACCAACAGAAATAAAGAGAAGGGAAAGACAACTTACTTGGTCTAGACGGTTGTCAAATCCGTCACTCGTAGCTCCCATAATTGGTCGTTGAAAATCGGGAAAAATTTGGTCCAAAATGCACTATTTGGGTAAAAAATACAAATGGTATAGTAAAATTGGTTATTTTCACTATTTATAGAAAAAATTCACCCATTTTACATAGTTTTTGCTAATATTTTGGCCTAATGGACTAATAGTGCAGTGGATGGAGTTGGTTTTGGTGGTTTTGTCCAAGGATTCTTATGGTTTCTAGTGTCATGTCGCCCATTCATGACTTTGACATGTATTTTCGTTAAGTAGCATATAGGATAGGTCATCACTCTATTTTGCACACTTGCATTATCCTATAACTGCAATTCATATGCCTTAGGTACAAACCCATTTGTTAGCGACACAGAACCTTCTTTCTTCTACTAGAAGTGTCGTTATTAAATGGTAGAGAATTATTGAACATGGGTACCCTAGTTAGAACCTCTGTGCCATTTGGTGCCCATGCAGATATTTTTCTGTAAGACCGAGAGTCCCTTATAGTTGAATATGACTTTGTGTTTGAACCTCATTTCTTACTCATAAGCATGCTGACCTATACCTATGGGACTTCCACGAGTCGGTTTTAAGCTCTTTTTCGACTCTCTCAAAAAGAGAAAATATTGTCGAGTGAACTTGTCTCTTTCACACTCGTAAAATGGATTTGAAAGGATGTCTATTTGGTATATGTTTAACCCTTTTCAGACCAAGTAGACTAAATTTATGAAAAATGAAATTATTTGGAGTTAAGTTGTAATTTCATCTCATCCTCTCACTTGCATTATTGAACCTATTGTCAATTCCCACTTTTCCATTATAAGATTATTATCTCAAGAAGTTTGCATCATCAGCCAAGAAGAGCCTTGTTTATATCATTTGCAGCTTGACACTCTGTACCCTACAAGGAAACATTCCCCCAAGTGTCCATATCCTACATGCACCCCCTTGCATTGAGCATAGGTATGTTCCACTGTTGCAACTAGTTGCTTACTCATGACACTTGTTTCCTCCTTTGTATCATAGCATTCATTTGTCTATGAAAAAAAACAAAAAAGACAGGCGGGAAAAGAATATTATTTCATGTTGGCAGCATTTGTGTCGCCTTTGAATAGAGAACAAACTTTTGAGTCCACTTGTCATCCAAAGTTTTGGTTTAGCATGACCTTACGAAGCTGAACTTGTTACTTAGAGTTTACTCCTCCGACTGGTTAATCTTCCAGTCCCTATGGAAAGTTTGATTGGTGCCTCTTGCATCACAAAGTTTTATCATTGCGTCTATGCTACCAGAGTCTTCCATATGTCTCATGCTCTTGTTCAAAGGATGTCTATCAGCCTGTGTTGGCCATTTCTCATAACTCTTGACTTTTCATGTTGGCCATACCCTCAGTGTGTCTCAGAGTTACATGAAGTTGTAGTCATATC
>SNQJ01S0044300.1:117351-128289 GCA_010110895.2 Picea sitchensis
AGAACCTTCTTTCTTCTACTAGAAGTGTCGTTATTAAATGGTAGAGAATTATTGAACATGGGTACCCTAGTTAGAACCTCTGTGCCATTTGGTGCCCATGCAGATATTTTTCTGTAAGACCGAGAGTCCCTTATAGTTGAATATGACTTTGTGTTTGAACCTCATTTCTTACTCATAAGCATGCTGACCTATACCTATGGGACTTCCACGAGTCGGTTTTAAGCTCTTTTTCGACTCTCTCAAAAAGAGAAAATATTGTCGAGTGAACTTGTCTCTTTCACACTCGTAAAATGGATTTGAAAGGATGTCTATTTGGTATATGTTTAACCCTTTTCAGACCAAGTAGACTAAATTTATGAAAAATGAAATTATTTGGAGTTAAGTTGTAATTTCATCTCATCCTCTCACTTGCATTATTGAACCTATTGTCAATTCCCACTTTTCCATTATAAGATTATTATCTCAAGAAGTTTGCATCATCAGCCAAGAAGAGCCTTGTTTATATCATTTGCAGCTTGACACTCTGTACCCTACAAGGAAACATTCCCCCAAGTGTCCATATCCTACATGCACCCCCTTGCATTGAGCATAGGTATGTTCCACTGTTGCAACTAGTTGCTTACTCATGACACTTGTTTCCTCCTTTGTATCATAGCATTCATTTGTCTATGAAAAAAAACAAAAAAGACAGGCGGGAAAAGAATATTATTTCATGTTGGCAGCATTTGTGTCGCCTTTGAATAGAGAACAAACTTTTGAGTCCACTTGTCATCCAAAGTTTTGGTTTAGCATGACCTTACGAAGCTGAACTTGTTACTTAGAGTTTACTCCTCCGACTGGTTAATCTTCCAGTCCCTATGGAAAGTTTGATTGGTGCCTCTTGCATCACAAAGTTTTATCATTGCGTCTATGCTACCAGAGTCTTCCATATGTCTCATGCTCTTGTTCAAAGGATGTCTATCAGCCTGTGTTGGCCATTTCTCATAACTCTTGACTTTTCATGTTGGCCATACCCTCAGTGTGTCTCAGAGTTACATGAAGTTGTAGTCATATCATGCACCCTGGTTCTAATTTCATTATGGGTAGGTAACCTTGAACCCAACAGTCAACATTTCCTAATTGGTCATTGACTAGGGGGTTTCCCTTGTGTTCAATGGAAATAAATATATTCACACATTGGAATTCATGCAGTGTCTTGGATTCCATTAGCCTAATTGGTGGTTTCCTCACCTTTGTCGGAAGTTTTCATTATTGGCTTCTATTCAGAGGGTATTTTTTGTGCACTGCTTGCATCTGGTGCATGTGAAAGACACACAGGTTCATTGGTTCATCAACATATTCTTCATCCAAGTTCCTCCAAATCATCAAGATACTACGTTGTACCTTGCGTTGTTTGATGAGAGATACCTTAATTTTGTCCTTTCAGTGGGTCTCCTTCCATCGAATCCAGCCCATCTATTCTGGAAACAAGACCTAGAGTCCTATGAGTACCTAGAGACTTGTAGTCATCACTGGCAGGTTCTCTCGCCATCGACAATTGGCAATACATCAATGTCCCCTGATCGATGGATTCTTCAAGTGTTCAACCTCAAATCATTTATTCACACTTGTAAGAATGTACTCAGTTCCTTGATACCTACTTTCATCATCGTTAGGATGTCTCGTGTTTGTTAATGGTATACCTTAATGACCGGTAATCAAACAAATTCTCATTATGTTCGACCTCAAATCCTTTATTCACATAATGTAGACTTGCACCTTTGGCGGATCGTGTAGAAGACTTGAAGACATCAGTTCATAGCCACATCTTTCCTAAGTTGTTGCTATCATTCATTGGACCAGTACCTATATGACTTCAGTGATCGTGGGAGATCAGATTATACTTCATTGTATACATATATCTTCATAATTATTTTGAGATTGGTTTTCATTGGGCCTTGTTCGTGACTATGACAGCCTATGGCATGTCTCTACCCTTATATTTCCTATTCATGGCCATGAACAATTGTTTGTTATATTTCCACATGGATCTGTAGTGTAATTCAAATTGACAGCCATGTGCACAAAGTCGTTATGGATTGAAATATTCTATGAGCAACTACTTCATCCAACTAGGTCTCCATTACTCCACTTCTGGGAATTATAATGTATTTCGTCCATCGCAGATACTCCTCTAACCTCACACATTAGGGGGCATCTATTATAGCAAGATTTTCCTCACCTCATGCAAACTTGCTCAGAAGACCTTTTCCATTTCCCTATGCAGACTTGAAGTCCCCTTTTTGCAATTTCCAGAGCTAAAAAACATAGGTTTCCACATATACACACCCTAACAGCTATAAAGGATGTGTATACGCAGGTTGCACCATCACATCTCGCATACATCGGGTTTTGTACTCAAAATTAAAAATTGGTGTCAGGTTTCCATGTCATGTCATGAGATCCATGATCCTTGACTGATCCAGGTGGATATTGGTGGCCACCC
Organism: Picea sitchensis; assembly: GCA_010110895.2. Classification (NCBI taxonomy): domain Eukaryota; kingdom Viridiplantae; phylum Streptophyta; class Pinopsida; order Pinales; family Pinaceae; genus Picea; species Picea sitchensis. The sequence continues at coordinate 119,837 of SNQJ01S0044300.1, forward strand.
ACCTACTCCAACTAGCTCCTTGTGTCTATTTTTTTTCAGCACGTTCTTCTGTATTGCTTTGTAATTGTGGGTTCTACACTTCTAGGGTCGTCTGAATCCCCACACATCCTCCAGGTGGATACAGGTTTCCTCTCACCTAATCCAACTTGCTTATTTTGTATGTTTTCATGTCGGCACATCCTATTGTACTTCTAGGGCCATTTTGGGGCCCTAAACTTTGTTTTTTTGGCTCGCCATAGTCAAACTGTAGACTAAATCAAATTTTGATGGTGGAATGTGTAGTTCTCTGACAGACTTTTCCAATGGTCTATCATGTGCCTAAAACGGAGGTCATATGAAAAATTTACGACCCTGGGAAGTTGAGGTACCAAATTACACCAACTTACCCATAGGGCCCACATGACTTTTGGCGTTTCACCTTCTAGGGTTAGGTTTTTGGATGTCTAGGGTTTTGGCATTCATGAGTAATATCAAAAAGGCCTTTGGAGCCTCATTGTAATCCATTCTACTCAGATGGATGCACATAGTAGCCACATCTCTTCTCAGACATAGCTACCACCATTCAAGCAAGTGTTTCAGTTCTGCAGTTTTACAGTTTCATCCTATTTCATTATTTAATAGAAGATATTAATCACTGGATATTTGTGTTATTCTCCATATATTTTTGTTTATTGTATTCAGTATGTTAATCAATTTGTTCTTCTCCTAAATAAATATCAGTGGTATCAGAGCGGTCTACTCTTCATTTATTTTTCTTCGTGCATGTCCCCGACAAGATCTGGGTACAAGAATTTGGGACTCAAACCAATCGAGCCATTACCAGATCGACCACGCTGAGCCCGAAAACAAACCATGGGGGACGAAAAGAAATATGATGGGGTAGGAGATCCTATTAAAATGTTGCTCGAGGAATCCCTCGCGCAAAAAAGGAACGAAATGATGGACAACTTCGCACAGATCCTTCGATGGTTGCCCACAGGAGAAGCATCTTCATCAAGTGGACATGAAAACTCCTTCAAGGTACAGGTAAATTTTTATATTCCATTATTTGAAGGACTGATAAATGCGGATGTTGTAGATAAATGGTTCAATCTGCTCAAAGGATATTTTTCGGTCCACAATTTTTTCGATAGGGAAAAGGTCACTTTTGCACTCCTCAAGGCCATTCCCCATGTTAAAGACTGGTGGGATACTTACTCTGAGAAAAGGGTCATGGAGGAATATACAATGTTTGTGGTGGCCCCTACATGGGATTCCTTTCGGGATTCCATTAAAGAACAATACTACCATGTTGGAAGCTACGAGGACCAGTACACCAAATGGACCACCCTACGTCAAGAAAGGGACCAGACAGTACCAGATTTCACCAATATTTTCCATACCCTCCGCACCAAATTAGGTATCAAAGACTCTCAGTGTCATATGGTGCTCAAATACCACGGTTATTTTCATAGATACATTCAAACAAAAATGGAATTCCTAGACATCCCCTCTTTGGGCACGGATTATAGATACGTTGTCAAGATCGAGTAGAAATTTAAGCAAAAACAGTGAGACTTTGGATCTGCAAACCCCTCACAGTTGAAGCAGGGAAAAGGTAGCTCCAACCCACATAAAAAGGGACCAAGTAAATATGGCTACCCTCAGGACAACCAGTCCAAGCCATAACACAAGAAGGGAAATGAGAAGATGAAGAAGGACACGAGAAAATGGTGTGAGTACCATAAAATTCCTTGGCACAATACCAAAGAATGTCACTCCAAGCAGTCCCTCATGGCCAAGCTGAAGGCTTCCAAGTCAGAGGTCAATTCTAATTTTGATTCAAATCCCAAAGGAGGGAATCAGATTATCGATGTTGAACCCAGTTCCACTGTCACTACCACCAAAGTCCGACCAAGAAAACAAGAAGAACTAGGGGAAGGGGAACACCTCTTTCACTCGCAGATGTGGGTCAAGGGGGCTCTGATTCATTTCATTGTCGACAACGGTAGTCATAAGAACCTAATTTCAGCAGAGGTCGTCAAGCGGCTGGACTTGCTAATGACACTGCACCCACAGTCCTACACCATCGACTGGCTTCACCAAGGAAGAGATATTTGAGTCATCCAACAATGTTGTCTACCCTATGGCATCAAACCATTCAAAGATGAGGTATTGTGTGATATTGCTCCCCTTGAAATTTGTGATGTTATTTTAGGACAACCATATTTGTGGAAGCGTCATGCTATGTATGAGTCTAGACCCTGCAGTTTTATTATTACTTTGGGTAGACAATTGTATAGGATCTCAGACGTAGCGTTGCATACTGCTATTTATTTCATCTCTGCAAAGTAATGTAGTAAGGTCATTTCACAGACTGGGAAGTTTGTTTTCTTTATTATCCATGCTCACAGTAAGAATAAGGTCGCTAACACATATGTGGCCTCTACACAATGCCTCTCTTTGCAGTAGAAGCAAGTGGATGGGATCGTGGAAGAATAAAGAGACATATTCTCCTCACCTATAGGGGTACCGACACACTGCCAAGTCAAGCATCCAACTGATCTGACTCTCGACACACCTCTACCTAACGGACCAGTCTATCAGCACTCGCTGATGGAGAATGACAAAATCAAGCATCATATCCAAGAGCTTCTTCAAAAGGGGCACAACAAACCTAGATCCTCCCCTTGCGGAAACCTGTTTGTACTAGTGCAGAAGAAGGATGGGACTTGGCGACTCTGCATTGATTGCAGAGCCTTAAACAAAATCACATTTAGGAATCGCTACCCCATTCTCAGTATTGATGACCTTCTTGACCAGCTCAAGGGGGGAAAATTCTTTAGTAAGATTGACCTAAAGCCTGGCTACCACCTAGTTCCCATCGAACCAACCGATGTATGGAAGACAACCTTCAAGTCTAAAGAAGGTCTCTATGAATGGCAATTCATGCCCTTTGGCTTAACAAATGCACCAACCAATTTCATGAGTTTGAAGGATGATGTATTGATACCCTTCACCAACTCCTTTTTGGTGGTATATTTGGATGACATCCTCATATTCAGCAAAACATGGGAGGAACACATGCGACATATTCAATAGTTTTTTAGCACTCTACGGTAGCACAATTTGTATGCCAACTTGGAAAAATGCTCTTTTGGCATGAACAAGTTCCAATACTTGGGATACATTGTTGATGAGCATGGGGTACATGTTGATCCAGCTAAGATCCAATTCATTAGTGACTGGTCAGGCCTGACCACACTGACTGAGCTTCAGAGATTTTTGGGACTAGCCAACTTCTACCAACGGTTCGTGGTGGGATTCTCCCATGTTCATGGGCCCTTAGCTAGGTGACCAAGGGTGGTGGTAGGGCCAAGTTTGTGTGGGGGGAGGAGTAGCAACAAGAATTTGATGATCTAAAGCATTGCATGTGCTCAGCTCCAGTACTCTCCTTGTCTGATCTACAACAACCATTCGAGATTGAGATTGATGCATCTGACTATGCTGTGGGTGTATTCTCACTCAGCAAGGGCATCCGGTGGCATACCATAGTGAGACACTCTCCGATACTATTCGGAAATACACAACCTATGAGAAGGAAATGTATTCCATTGTACAATCATGTCATCAATGGAAACATTACATTTTGGGGAAAGATATGATCATACACACTGATCATAAACCTCTGCAGTTCATACAGACATAAGGGAAATTACACAACGATCGCCATCAGAAGTGTCATTCCTACCTACAGCAATTCCATATCAACATTAAGTATAAGATAGGTATCTCCAATCATGTCGCTAACTGCCTCAGTTGAAATCATGTGGTTGCACTCACCACTGTGCTCCATTCCTGTGGACATGAAGCATCTGAGTGGCCCCAACTTTATCAACAATATCCAGACATCGCCACCACATATCAGCTCTAAGGTACAGGCACAATTGTCACTAATTTTCAAATTTAGGACGGACTCTTATGCCACCTGGGCCATCTCTATGTTCCTACAAATGAGTGTGCGAAGATGATTTGGGAAGCACACTACAGTCGGGTGGTAGGACTTTTGGCATAGAGAAAACTGTGGTCGTTCTTCAGAAACATTTTTTTTGGCCAAAACTTCGACAGGACGTTAGCAAGTATATCATAAACTTCACTTCTTATGCCATTGCCAAGCCAAACATGAAGAAGAAAGGCTTATACACCCCTCTTCCTATTCTCAATAAGCCTTGGGAATCCATCTCAATGGATTACATGTCTGGCTTGTCGTCCACCAAGCAAGGAAATGACTGTGTACTTGTGGTCATTGATCAGTTTTTGAATATGGCCATCCTCAGCCTGTAAGAATAATTTCACAGCGATGGATACTGCCAAGATCTTCTTCGAACGAGTGTGGGTCCACTTTGGGATGCCACAGACCATCATCTGCAACCAATACAACAGGTTCCCCAACACCTTTTGGTCGAGTCTCTAGTCTCTGTTGGACACCAAGCTTACAAAATACATTGCTTTCCAACCCTAAACTGATGGCCAAACAGAGGTCGTCAATCAGACGATTGTGCACATCCTGTGCATGTACAATTCTAATCATCCACGTACATGGGACAAGAGTCTACCATATGTCCAACACAGTTAAAATAGGGCTCTCCATAGTTCCATAGGTCATAGCCCATTTCAGGTGGGTCTGGGATTCCAACCCTTGGGACCCATTGATGTTGCACTTCCTCTTGCCACCGCACAGACAAACTCTTACCCTAATCAGTCTACGATCAACAAAGCCACCAAATTCATTGAGAATATTTAGCACATCCGCCAACAGGTCCAGGAGAATTTGCATAAATCTAATCCTAAGTACAATAAGCGCCATGATCAACATAGGGTACCACACCAGTTTCAAGTTGGCGACAAAGTCTGGTTACATTTACAGAAGGAGAGTCTCACCAGGCCCCATTGGAAGCTTTGCCCACTTTGTTATGGGACTTACACTATCACCAAAGTTGTAGGTAACAATGCTTTTGATCTCAACACTCCACCCTTCCTTGGTCTGCATCCAGTATTCAATGTGGACCTCCTTTGGCCATATTTTCCACCATTATTGGACACCTCCGAGATCGCAGAATAGATTACACCAACAAAGATCAACCCTAACTGCATGGAAAAATAATCCACTCATAAGATAGTGGACACACAGGTCAAGGGCACTCATTAGCAACAGATCCAACTTTATCGAGTTGTCAAGGCAGAGCAACTCCTACACCAAGGTAAGTGGCTCACCCAAGGCCAATTCCAGTAGAATTTTACTCACCTGATGGGGGAACTCAAGGCAACTAATACCATTGGTTCCTAAGGGGGGAGGATTGATCCAGGTGGATATTGGTGGCCACCCACCTACTCCAACTGGCTCCTCATGTCCTTTTTGTTTTAGCACGTTCTTTTGTACTGCTTTGTAATTGTGGGTTCTACACTTCTGAGGTTGTCTGAAGCCCCACGCATCCTCCACGTGGATGTGGGTTGCCTCTCACTTAATCTAACTGGCTTATTTTGCATGTTTTCATGTTAGCACATCTTGTTGTACTTCCAGGGCCATTTTAGGGACCTAAACATTGTTTTTTTGGCTCGCCACATTCAAATTGTAGACAAAGTTAGATTTTAAAGGTGTAATGTGTAGATCTTTGACAAACCTTTCCAGCATGCTATCACACGCCTAAAATGGACGTCGTGTGAAAAAGTTACGACCCTGGGAAGTTGAGGTACCAAATTACACCAACTTACCCATAGGGCCCACAAGACTTTTGGTGTTTCACCTTCTAGGGTTAGGTTTTTGGATGTCTAGGGTTTTGGAATTCATGAGTAATATCAAAAAGGTCTTTGGAGCCTCATTGTAATCCATTCTTCTCAGATGGATGCGCGTAGCAGCCACATCTCTTCTCAGAGATAGCTACCACCATTCGAGCAAGTGTTTCAGTTCTGTAGTTTTGCAGTTTCACCCTATTTCATTATTTAATAGAATATATTGTTTATTGAATATTTGTGTTATTCTCCATATCTTTGTGTTTATTGTATTCAGTTTGTTTCACTCCTAAATATGGATCATTGACCTTCCATATACTGGAAATGTTCCAACTTGGTCCTTTAGTTCCATTTGAAGGCTATAAATGGGCCATATCCAAGATGTGGAAAAGAGGAGAAGAATTCAAATTTGAGAGCAAAGTTACTATGGAGAAATTATTCACTTCATATTGAGTATGCATCCCTTTGTCCTTTTGAGTCTGAACACATTGTTCAACCCCCAAGCTCTTCCCTATCTGATGGACAACCTCATTGTCTCTCTTATATGAGCTTGCCTTTGGTGGAGGATTGAAGTGGTGGAGGCCTAGCTGGAAGGGACTTAGTTTCTCAATTTCAAATGTGTCGACACAAAAGTTTGTCATTCATACACTTATGTTGATAATATTTTAATAGAAATACTCTTTTCTGATCCAATTAATGTCTCGCAAATATTTGAATTGTTATTCCATGGGAATATTTGTTATTAATATTGATGGATTATGCTATTATATGTGCTAACTTTATATATTATCACCATATGCTTTCGTATCTTGGTTGTTGAGGACAAGTTGCAGGTGTATATATTTGAGTCAAGTGTTCAACGGTGGACTTCATCGAACATCTAGACGAGGTAGGCTCTTTATCTTGTCTTGTTAGCATGTTTGTTTATATATCATACATGAGATTAGAGTTGATTTCTACAGTCATTTCCATCTGTTTTCATTTACCCCATGCCATAGAGTGATTTCCCTCATAACATTACTCAAATCTCAATCAGTAACAATGACTTGACCTCGTTCGGTTTATATAGCGAAAAGGTCGTTTTGACATTAAATTAGGCAGGTGGGATTGGTGTGGTCAGAGGATCAGAGACAAATTTCTCCAATAATATTGGAATCCATCAAAGAAACTCCTCCGATGTGTTCAGAGGAGTTAGAGTTAACTCCTTTGAACACATCAGAGGAGTTTCCTCTAACTTGTGTGATATCATTGCATATTGGGGCAAAAGAAACTAACTTCTCTAAATTTTTTGTAGAAGTTAGAAGTAACTCCTCCAAACTATTTGGAGAAGTTAAAAGAAACTCCTCTAAACTGGACGGAGAAGTTAGAAGAAATTTTTTTGATTTTAAATTTGGATTTCAACACCAAGTCTTGATGATTTTTTCAAGTAAAAACATGAGATTTCTAAGTAGATTGAGGTGGAGAGGGAGACTTATGAGGATTTCTCTTAGGCTCAAAAGATAAGGGGCTCCATTTTCTAGGGAGGTTAGCAAGATCAAATTGAAAAATGGAGGGTTGTAGTGCATGTCACAACATAGTCTTAGTTAAGTGTCCATGTAGACGACAATTAACTAGTTATGTTGTTGGCCCTTGACCAATTTTTGGAGAAACTTGGTCATGTTTGACTAATTTTTGGACTTCGACGGGCTGGTCGAAGATGGAGAACCAGGCAACGCGAAAATCGTGGGATCTCACCACCTTTTGCAGACTTTGTGGGTTTAGGACTTATGTAATGGGTATGGGATGTCGGCCCATGGGTCTTACCCATGTTGAGGCCCATTTTGTAAAGTATAAATAGAAATCTAGGCGATGTAAGAAAGAGTCAGTTGTGAGCAAGTGTGCTAAGTGCAAATAGTTGTAAATGCTTTGTGCATACTCTGTGTTGAGAATTTGCAGAGCTAAGTGAAAGTCACTGTAAAGAGGCTATGTGTTGTGCCAAGCTCGGGGAAGGAGGGTCTGGCGAGGTGCGCACAGATCTCCTGTCCTATGCGGAGTGGGTTTTGAGGCTCTATCCTTGTAATAAGATTGAAATAAGATAATAAAGAAGAAGAAGAGTTGGTGGATGTAGCCCCACGCTAGGGGTGAACCACGTATATCCTGTGTTATGGTTGGCATGTGTGATTGATGTGATTTATGCTAAGTGTTGTCATCTTTGTGTATGTTAGGTGCATATGATATAGTAGATTAATGCTTAGTGATGAGAATGAATGCTAGATCTGATATATTTCTATGTGTCAAGTGCTTGGATGTGCTAGATCTTGTTGAATACTGCGTTGCTCTGTAATTAGGGTTTTACCTATGATGTGAATAAGGGTTAATTACTAATGAAATTTAGTTTCTAAGTTCTCTGTTAAGTATTGTAATCACATATCTGTGTCCCAGCTAGGTTGTAGACACTTGAGTCCTGCAACCCCCCCTACCTCTATGTTAGATTATTGAGAGGGGGGGTGAATCAGTAATAACGTAATTATAATCCTTTTCTTCAAATTTTATATCAATGTAGAATTATTATCCAATAATGAGTAGTAACAAATAAACAATCACACACATACACAATACACCAGTGTTTTACGTGGAAACCCAAATCAGGAGAAAACCACAGAATGTTTTTTCTTATATGTCTTGAAGAATTACATTCATTGGAA
>SNQJ01S0044300.1:128299-143667 GCA_010110895.2 Picea sitchensis
ATCGAATACTTGTATTCACGTGTCCTATGTGTCTCGTGTCTTCGTGTCAGGTGACTTAGGTGACACGTGGCATGTCGAATGTAGGTCCATGTCACCCTGGGTGACATCAGCGTACCACTTCACTCCAAACTGACAGTCTTCCAACGCCCCTTACATCTCACGGTCCAGGAGTGTCCACGTAGATCCAGAGATCTATGGCCTTTGCTACTTCATAACTTCGGCATTCGAGGAATCCGTCGTGTAACTTCCTCTTTGCTCCCAGAGTGGTCAATGTCGGGCTGACCACGGTCTAGATCTAATAGTCATGGGAGATCCCGATTTCCCTCATATCAATGACTCACGTTACTTCATGTGTTTGACATTCAGGGGTTCTACCCACTTAATACTCCTTTTCTCCAGAGTAGGACTTCACTAAAGTGCTACATGTGAATCCTTCCACTGGTGTATCAAACGATTGGGAGGGTTTCTCAATGGAGTCCCCGGATCAATGGCTCACAACTCTAGCTCAAGGGTCCCTTGGTCTTAGTATTAGGATACTCTTAGAGGGACACCTATCAACCCGAAACCCATTGGCAATATATGTGGCACATGCCTAAGGGCATCGACATCTCTTTGCTCTACCACAAAGCCACCACACATGGAATCATCATCGCTCATCACATGGACCCCCACATGCTCCCGATGTTATACACGAGTCCCCATGATCAGACGGTTGAGAGGCATCCCAAAGGATTCAAAGATCGACGACCCATAATACTTCACAACTCCGACATTCAGGGGTTTTTGTGTTATAACACCTCTGTTTGCCCCAAGTGGTCAATGTTGGACTGACCACAACAACAATCCATCGGTAAGGGGAGACCCAGAATACCCTCAGATATACGACTCGCATCACTACGTGACTGAGAATATGATTGGGGTTTAGCAAGGGGACAAATCCCATGTTACGAGTAACTGACCGCCAGCCATCGATCATCCGTTAAGTTACAGGTTCGACAGGTCGCCTTCGGTGCATTTGGAAGTTGCAGTGCTCATTCACCCCGAAGTTCTAGACTCTTGGAGTCTTGAATGGCTTAGCTCCTTTTTTAGTGTAGTGAAGGGTTCCATGGACCTAGTCCTATGGAACTTTGTCAAGCACCATGGGCTACACTCTTTAACTCTTATCCAAGATTTGGATTAAGGCTGTGGGCATGAACATGTGGTCTCTTGGACAACTCATTAGAAGGGATCACCCTCCAATTCACAGAACTTAAGTTCTAAAACAGGGGGAGGTATTTTCGAAGCAACCCGATGGCCAAGCTTGTCATCTTACACCCATTCAAATGCAACAACTTACAGAAGAGTAGTAAGCATTATAACCATCAATTTCATGCGAAGCACAATGAATCATAATCATAGACATTAAAATCATGGATTTCAATCAAAGTGCACAGGGTAAACGAAATGCTTATCTATTACAGTCGATCACCAACCAACTGATTGTGGGAGTTCACCTTTCCACCCAACCATAGGCTCAGAGGGATTCATTCTTAGCACTATGGCCACCCCCGTACCAAGCCATGATATCACTAGGGAAATTTTGCAATTTCTCAGAGGATCTTTCTCTACCACAGCCTCTACGAGGTTTATCAAATTCTCCCTCAACATCAAGCTCATGAATTTCTACTCAGGTAATGTTCTCTGCAAATTCTTCGAGATCCTCTCTCTTGTTCTCTCCAGTAACTAGAATAACTTATCAAGCTTTCAATTATTCTTCTCAGCTGGAGAGCCTCCTACGTTCTTCCTCTTTTCTTCTGCACATCTGGTTCGCGCATTCCCCTCTCGGTGTGTCTCCTTCTTATTTTCCTTCATGTATATTCTTGCACACATTTCTCCTCCTCGGGAAGGTTCTGGACCTATCATGTTCTTTCTGTGAGAAGGAAACTCAGGTCAGTCTGGGCCTGCTGGAAAAACTTCCCTCTGTGGTACTTCAGGCATAAATTTTTTGTCTCCCCTGCCAAACCCTCCATGCTTCCATTCATTGGGGTAGTTGATTGTTCAACCACCAATCCTTTTCTCATTAATTGATTTCTCCTTGGGATAAGGATGAGGCTTATTATTTCAACAAGGATAAATTTGGGTCATTTTGACATATTGAACCCTCTCCACAGTTTCCTCCCTCTTTTCCTCTAGTGATATCATGGTCAGTGCTTCAAGGCTTCACCCCCACATTTAAATGTTGTAAATCTAAAAAATAATACATTTACATTGTACACATTCCATAGCATGGTAATCATAATTAATGATAAATTACAAGCTGGGGGAAACATGGGTGTTACACCCGCATCCATACAACATCGGGTGGCTTCGCTAGGGACGAGATCTTCATGTTAGCCAGCAGTGTCAATTTTCATACGGCATCCATCCCTTCAAGGATGAGGTATTATGTGATGTTTCCCCACTGGATGTCTGTGATGTTCTCTTGGGCCAGCCATATAAATGGAAGCGCCATGTTATTTATGAGTCTGGAACCCATAGTGTCATTTTTACTCTAGGGGGTCATATCTACAGGATACCAGAGGTAGTTCCAACTACTTTCCCACCTAAATAGTGTTGCAAGTTAGTATCTCATACTACAAAATTTAGCTTCTTCACAATTTGTTCAAAAGGTGAACAGAAGGACACTAAAACCACTACAACCTTGGTCCAAGCACCTTCTATCCAACAAAAGCAGGTCAAAAAGATTGCAACAAAGCATAAATATTCCTTCTGCACACAGGCATCTCATGTATCCATACTAGTTAAAAATGTCCAACCCTTCCAATGACAGGTTCATGACAACCTTCAACAAGCTAAGCTACGTAACTTCTCCAGCAAGGTAAGCAACTCATCAAGATGCAGATTCAGTAAACGCTTTTTCCTCTCCCCTAGGTACTCAACCCAATGGATACCATTGCTTTCTAAGGAGGGAGGATTGATCCATGTGGATATCGGTGGCCACCCACCTATTCCAACTAGGTCAAAACAATCTTTTGGCAACTCTCTATTTTTAGTAGTTTTTTTGGTTCCTAAACTTCCAGGGCCATTTTAAGGGCCCAAATGATTTTTTTTAGGATCGAGCACCTCAATGATAGTTGAAGTCTCTGATTTAGCCCCCAAAATTAATCTCCTCGATGATACCTTTCCAAAAATCTATAGTGCACCCCAAACATAGATTATATGCCAAAGTTACGCCCCTGGGAAGTTGATACACCAAGCTACTCAAAACGAGGTCCACAAAATTGTTGGCTTTTCATATTCTGAGGTTAGGGTTTTGGATTTTCTTTATGTAAAAAAGGCCTTTAGAGCCTCATTGTAATCATCTTCTTGCAAATGTGAGTAGCTGTCACATCTCTTCTCAGAGATAAGTTGCCACCATTCTAGCGAGTCTTTCACTCTATATTTCTATAGTTTTGTACATTTCGCTCATTAATAGAAATTGTGTATTATTGTATCTCTATGTTTATGGTTGCATCTATGATATATTTATGTTATATTCTTGGATATTTTAGATGTCTCTGTACATTTCTTTATTATCTCTCCGCTCTCATTTCGTGCTGAAAATGATCCGGATCAATTATTGATTTTCCACCACCAACTTCAGTACGACAGTTGAAATCCACATTGGGTCATACATGATATTATAAAAAGATCATCAAAGGATATGCGCAGATCACAACCCCTATGGAGAAGTTATTGAAGAATAAAGTGAAGTATCGATGGAATGAGGAATGTTAGAAGATTCTAGATACACTTAAAAATAAGATGGTTACCGCACCGATTTAGTTTTTCCTGACTAGAGCAAGAAATTCCATGTACATGTGGATGCATTGTCAATGGCCTTAGGAGCAGTTTTGGTACAACCAAGTGAAGGAGAGATAGACCACCCAATTGAATTTGCTAGCAATAAGTTATCATCTACAGAGCATAACTATACTATGACAGAATGAGAAGGTTTGGTGATGGTATATACCTTGCAGAAGTTCAGACATTACCTACTTGGATCTCACTTCAAAATGTATATAGACCACTCTACACCGAGATACCTAGTGAACAAGCCAGTGTTTGGGGGAAGAATATGCAGGTGGCTACTATTGTTCCAAGAATACGACTTTGAGGTGATCGTGAAACCAAGAAAGTTTAACTCGGGACCAGATCACTTGTCGCGCATACTGTCAGGAGAAGATGCAGGGAACTTGGATTACATTTTACCAGAAGTGCACTTATTTGCAATTCAAATGGTGGATGACTATTTTGCAAAAATAGTTCATTTTTTAGCATAGGAGTAGCCCCATCAAACTTCACAGTGGCATTTAAGAAGCAACTTGTAGTGAAGGTAGCAGACTACCAGTTGATAGCAAGAAATTTATACAAGTTAGGCGCAGATGGTATTATGTAACGTTGCTTATTGGAGCATGAAATAAATATGGTACTATCATAAGCACGTGAAGGGGTTGTAGGAAAGGAAACAACTCAGAAGATTATGCGCATAGGATTATGGTGGCCTACCCTTCATAAATATGCTAAATAATTTTTACAGAGTTGCGACGTCTATCATAGACTTGGGAAACCTTCTAGTAGAGATGAAATTCCCTTGGTTCCATAGATGACGTTACAAGCATTTCAAAAATGGGAAGTGGATTTTATTGGGCCAATTGATCCACCAATTAAGAGGTCGGGAGCTAGTTATATCATTATTGTGATGAACTACTTAACCAGATGGGTCGAGGCAGAGCCAGTTAGAGACTGCAACACAGAGACAACTACATGATTTGTGTTCGAAAATGTAGTCACAAGGTTTGGATGCCCAAGAATATTGATGAGTGATTAGGGAACACATATTCTGAATAGGACTATTGCAACATTAACAGATCAATTTCATATCCACCATCAAAAGAGTACACCATACCATCCCCAGGAAAATGGCATAGTAAAAGCCTTCAATAAGATTATGGAACATGCACTGACAAAGGTTTGCAACGAAAGTCTGGATGACCAGGACTTGAAGATTCCAATAGTATTATGGGAATATAAGACTACAGGGAAGAATCTGATAGGACAGACTCCATTTTGGTTGACGTATGGACACGAAGTTGTTATGTTGATGGAGTTTATTGTACTAATTCTATGCATTTCTATGATGGAGGAGCTTACAGATTATGACGCAGTGGAAAAAAGACTATCAAAACTTATGGCATTAGAAGAAGATCCATTTGTTGTAGGTTTCCATCAACATGTATAGAAATCATGTGAGAAATCTTGGCATGATAGACATATCAAGTAGAAGAAATTTTAGACAAGAGACTTAGTGTTACTTTATGAAAATAAGTTTCTACAATATCCAAGGAAGCTTTAGATGCATTAGTTAGGACCATACGCGATAAGGTTCATCACAAAAGCAGGTGTTGTTTAGCTGGAGAAGTTATGGAAGGGTTGGTTAATAGAAGTAGGATGAAATTGTACAGGGATAGTCGTGCTTCCGCACACTAGTCCGAACTTTGCAGAATGTGTACCATAGTGTATTATAGTGTAGGTAGAAAAAGAAAGAAAAAGTAAAAAGAAAGAAGAAAAAACAATCAAAAGTGTTCGAAATAAGAGACAGAAGCTTGGAAGGAAGCATAGAAGTATTGTTCAACAAATTTCGCAGATACGAAGTAAATAGGGAGGACACGTGTGCAAGAAGGAATATCAGAGTGTGACAAAAGCATATGAAGAAAGCGGGAAAATAATTTAAGAAAAATCATGATGGGACATGCAATAAAGAGTTGCCATGACGACGAAGTAGTGGCATCGCATAACCATAAATGAATATTGACAAGAATATTTCGATAGGTTGGAGAATCTAACAGATAATTCACCGAATATATGGAGTTAATGAAGCATTAAGGAAAGTAATGAATGCTAAGGCAAGTGGATTAGATTGTAAGTCCGAGCACGAATAAGTTTAGAAACAACTGGCAAGTGGATAAAAGAAGTTGAAGAGTCGAACGAGTAAAAGTATTGTTATTTGTATTTCCATAGAGAGTAGCGAAAACAGAGAGCGTGGAGCCAAGTGAACGAAGAACAGAGTCGAAGAAGTTAGTTACAAAGAAGAGTTGTAGAGAACAATGGAACCAACTAAGGAAAAAACAACGACTGCATCAACACCAAAAAAATCACACAGTAAGCCACCAACAGTACCAGTACAGGAAGAGACACTAGGAGCATCAACATCAAATCCAAGCTTGGCCAAATTTCCAAGAGATTACATACAACCCAAGAAAGATACAACGAAGATAGTCAATTTGTCAAAAGACTCTAAGTACAAGCTTGTGGAGCCGAAAATCCCACCTGGCATGATCTTGGAGGAAGATATATTAGGCTAGATATCGAGCTCAAAGTATGCAGACCATGATATTACAGATGAGAATTAATTTTCAGAGATGTTGCCGAGAAATTACTTGAAGAGGTACACCAGTGCAGAGACAAGGATGGTTGTGATAGAGCGAGAAATATGGGCAACAAGGTTGTAGAAAGATGGCATTCTAAACTTGTTCGATATACCACAATTTGAGAGGAGGACATAGATTAATGCCTCAGGCCTACGTGAAGATGTTGTTGAGTTGTGTACACAGAGGTTACTTATGGCTTGCTAGGCTGGTCTCAATTGATATAAACTTGATTGTGTGCATTACTAGATTATCATCACAAGGGGAGGACCCTTCACTGATATTTTCAGACAAAAAGAATGAGAAGGCTCTATCAGAGAAAATGAAAGAAAAGTTTCAAACATTCTAAGGACAACGTAGTTTATATGTAGCAAGCATATGAAACCCCAGAGTGAGGTTTGTGACACAGTCATTAGCTTGTAAATTGTTAAGGAAGTGTAGGAGGGACCAAGTACCAGTGACAGTCATTGCAACAATCGAGAAGTGTGTCAAGGGTGTGCAGATGAACTGGGTGACATTTTTTCTCAACCAGTTCTTGATCGACTATGAGGAGGCGTAAGATAAAGGGACTGGATTTCACTACACATGGCTATTGATTCTAATTTCATTATTAGCATGGAGTGAGCCAGATAATACACAATTTTTTGGAGTAAAAGATAATCCATGTCTAGCTGCAAGATATCAAAAACTATGGCATACTACACACAAGGTGCGATAGGTAGAAAAGAATGTTGCCTTTTATATATACAAGGAAACAATTATGACAAGCATTCAGAGTACGCCACACATACCACCACAGGTGGTCGAAGCATAAAATCCAATTGCGCGCTTTAAGGCAGGGCACCACCACATGTATATCCAAGCCAAGAAGGATCCAAATCAGGAATGGCTACCCACATGGTACATGTTAATTGAGGAAGAGATGGGCCACATTATGGAAGATTGGGCTAACGATTAGAAAATCCCATCATCAGAGAATGAGAAACCAAAAATACAACGACCAAAGACTAAATACATATCAAGCAAAGAAGATGGAGTAGAACAGGAAAAAGGAAATGGCACGGGAAAAAACACAAAAGATAGATACGCACATAGGAGAGAAGAGAAAATATGTAGACATAGGGAAAGCAACCACACAATACAAGAAAAGGAAAGTCGTAAGGGATCCAGTTGTTCAAGCCCTCACAGAAGATGACTTCGATAATATTGCAGACCAAGTTAAAGAAGCAATAGATGAATCTTTTGAGTGCATGATAAGACAACAAGAGGAAAGGCATTTAGATATGCAAGCACAAATTACTATGTTGCGACAATTTTTGGAGACCACACAACTTGCAACAGTACAAACGAGACAACAAGTGCAAGCAACGAATACAATGTGAACAACTGAGGTGCAACATATGACATCCATTGTATCAAGAGAAATATGTGTAATGAAGATAACGATAGGATACTTAGATTTCCCCATGATAAAATTGAAAGAGCATGCCAAGGCACTAAATCATATTGAATTAGTGGTATCTCAATTGCCTTTAGAAATTTTGTATGGCTTACAATCGAGCGTGACAAAGGAACTTCAAGTGTGCACAGTATCAACCTTGTTGGAGCTGACAAAGACAGTCATAGAGAAGGATATGCTGCAAGCAGAATATGACCAAATCAGGCAGGAGCGGGATGAGGTATCACAAAAGGCAGAGAGAGTCAAATAAGTAGTCGAGGGGATCTACAAAATTATTCTAGAAGTGGTAAGGGAGGAATATGTGACAAAGCTAAGCAAAGACATTCAAAGATTTCGAACAAAGATCATCGACTTAGAGGCATGACAGATACCAAGAACTCCCCCCGGAGGAAATAGAGCAATGTGAAAATATGGCCACCACAAGCATAGAGAACATCAAGAGTATGGAAGTAGAATGTGCTAAGTTGTATGCAGAAAGAATGAGCATTTGGATACAACTAATTAGAGATGTGGAGTTGTAGGAGATTGGCCAGAAGATACATGTTGCAAGGGATAAGGTGTAGAAGTTCAAAGAAGTAATGAGTACATAATTTCTAGCAGAGGTGGTAACAACAATGGACAAAAATAGGAAGCTATATTTAGAAATAAATCAACTAAGGGTGGAGTAGTAGGCTCACGCGCAAAATATTGAGGTATTACAAGAAGAAGCCATAAGGTGAAGACAAAGCTAGCCATCACTAAAGGCAAGGTCAGGCAGGTAGCAAAAAAAACCACTGAGAAATTGAAGCCTCACTTAATTGCAGAAATGGTTGCAGACATTGTACAATAGGAAGCACAAGTAAGGGAAATAGTTGTAATGGCCAATGATATGCTACATAAATTTTTTGCGACATGGAAGAAGACCTGAAGGGACTCGGGACAAGTCACATATTAGTGTTGGGGCCCTATTGGAGCGGGCTATTTTGGATAAGTCTTGGGAATCATGCAACAACGGATCGCATGACATTTTGGCTAAGGAGCAGCGCACACACAAAGCAGTTGGAGCATGTTTGGGAGTTAGTGTGAAAAAGGCGAAAAATAGTTAGGATTTTTGAGACATTTTGTCCACATTGTAACAGGTTTATCCCTATTGTAAAGCTATAAATTGTAATGGGTTTTTGGGTAGAAAAGGGGAGCTGAGCTTTTGAAAGTTAGTCAGTTTTTGGAATAATTTTTTAGGCAAGATGAGTTTTGATTCAAGTACGCAAGAGTCAAGAATTGGCTAAGTGTTTGGGTGTGTTGGGTATGTGTTATATTCTTTGCATGTGTGTGTGTGGGCGCGTCGGATATGACAACTGCATATGACGATCCCTCGTACTAGTGCTTTGTTTGTGATGTGTGCGTCAGGCGCTTTCTTAGGGGGGGGGTAGGTATGCCCCCCCTTGGTTACGCGTAATGTTCGGCAACGAGTGGTAGCCTGGGGCAGCGCCCCAAAATTTTTTTTTCGGCAATTTTTGCTATTTTTAGCGGTTTTGTAAATTAATCTCGGATTAAGGGATTAGGGTTTTGGTATCTATGGAATACCTAAAAACATTGTATATATATTGTATGGTGAAAGGTGAAATTCGATATAATGAATATAAGAAAGGTTTTCCCGATTGAGGGTTTCCGGTATAAATCTCTGTGTACTATGTGGATGAGCCATTGATTAATTCTTGTTTCGCTTAAGAATCTATATGCATTGCTTTACTTCACGAGTTTAAAACTTACAGGGTGTTTTGAGTTATGACTGAGGTTTTTGGGAGTTAATCTCACACTGTAGCAGAATGGTTGAGGAAAGTTTGGGTAATGTTAACTGATACATCCTTTTGTAAGCATAGTTGGGTTGTACAAATTTTGGGTCATGCCTTTCGGTTTATCCAATGCTCCTACTACCTTCCAAGCAATGTTGGAGCATTTTATTTTGGATAAGTCTTGGGAATCATGCATGAATGGATCACATGACATTTTGGCTAAGGAGTAGTGTGTGCGCAAAGTATTTGGAGCATGTTCAGGAGTCAGCATGCAAAAGGCAAGAAGTAGTTAGGATTTTGGGGACATTTTGTCCACATTGTAACGGGATTATCTCTATTTTAAAGATATAAATTGTAATGGGTTTTTGGGTAAAAGAGGGGAATTGAGATTTTGGAAGTTAGTCAGTTTTTGGAAGAATTTTTTAGGTAAGCTAAGTTTTGAGTCAAGTTTGCAAGACTCAAGAATTGGCTAAGTGTTCGGGTGTTTTGAGTAATAACTCAGGTTTTCGAGAATTAGGCTCACACTGCAGCAGAATGACTGAGGTAGGTTTGGGTAATGTTAAATAATACATATTTTTGTAAGTGTAGTGTGCAACTGTAAGGAGATTACAATGAATAAAATAAGAAGCCAGACATTGTGGACATAGCCCAGTTAGGGGTGAACCACGTTAAAATCTTGTGTCTTGATGTGTTGTTTTTGTGTGTTATGTTTATGATGCATATGATGTTTACTGTTACTTCGCAATGATGACAAAGGTTTAGTATTTTGAATATGTCATTTTTATGTGTTGTTACAATCCCGCACACTTAAGTTAATGATTGATGAAAGAATTTTAATTAACAGAAACTACGCACACAATAGATGAATGGATAATCCATAGTATGGTCATGTGGAATGTCTCACTTCCCCACCACTATAGAAACTTGGTTCCTATAGCCCCTCTAGATGCCTTGAGTGAGACTTCACTTGCTTGTAGGTGATTATGAAAGGGCTGATGTCTAAGGGGTTTGTTAGTTTATTAATAATTAACCTTGTGTCTGTCCACTGCGTGCCAATAAGTAGTAATGAATGATTTATTTTGTCTGTACCTATGGAAATTTGTACTTTTCTTCTTTGATGATATCCTTTTTTATATAAAGAGTTGGAACTCACACCTCAAGTAGATAGAGACAACATTAAAACTCCTTCAAGAGAATAAGTTCTATGCTAACAAATCTAAATACAACTTTGGACAAAAAGAGATAGTATTTTTGGGACATGTCGTATCAGATGAATGAATCGAGGTGGATCCAAAGAAGATTATGGCAGTTACTACATGGCCTAGCCCCAAATCAATCACATCATTACAATGATTCCTTGGTCTATTGGGTACTACAAAATATTTGTTCAAAATTATGGGCAAATTGTGGCCTCATTAACAACAACACTATTGAAAAAAGAAGTGTTTAAATGGAATGACGAGGTTGAATCTTGTTTTAGAATATTGAAGCTCTTAATGACATCCACCCTGGTTTGGACAACACCATATTTCTCCAAAACCTTTTTCATTGCATGTGATGCTTTATGAATAGGATTAGGTGTCATACTTATGCAAGATAATCATCGCATTGCATTCGTAAGTTGAAAATTCAAACCAAGGGAGCAAACAAAATCAACACATCAAAAAGAAATGATGGCAATTATGCATGCCTTGGTTAAATGGAAATAATACTTGTTGGGAATGAAATTTCTCATGAAAACAGACCACAATAGCTTGAAGTATTTTCTAACTCAAAAGAACCGTTCATCAAAGAAACAAAAATGGGTGAGCAAAATCCAAGTCTTTGACTTTGATATTCTTTATAAAAATGGAAGGGAAAATTTGGTTGTGGATGGGTTATCAAGGAAATTTGATAGTGACACTACACTATGCGTTATTTCCATCATCATTCCCAAATGGATCTCAAAAATTCAAATGGAGTATGTCAAAAATCCAAAGACAAGGAAGCTAATAGAATGACGTAGGAAGTTAAAAAAAACCCAACTACAAATCCTAAATTCACTTGGGAGAATGGCATATTGTGGTACAAACAAATGATATTTTTATCCAACTCTTCCAAGCTCATGCTCCAAGTTTTGGAAGAAAATCATGATTCTTTGACATCATGCCATGTGGGGTTTTTCAAAACTTATTACAATATATGTCAGTCTTTCTTTTGGAAGGGTATGTAGTCCAACATTAAAAAATATGTGGCAGAATGCGACACCTGTCAATGATAAAATTTTGAAACAATCGCTCCTCTAGGTCTTCTTCAACCCCTTCATGTTCTAGTCCAAAAATTGTTTGAAACATCCATGGACTTTATTACTGGTCTTAGTACCTCTAAAGGAAAATATGTTATATTTGTAATTGTGGATCGACTAACCAAATATGCCCACTTTATTGGGATTTCTTCAAAATCCAAGCCTAGCCAAGTCGTTGATAGCTATGTTAAAAATAGTTTTAAGCTTCATGGATTTCCAAAGGTTATCACAAGTGACAAGGATCTCAATTTCACTAGCAACTTTTGGAAAGAATTATTTCGCCAAGTGGGGACATCCTTAACCATGAGTACTTCATACCATCACCAAACAGATGGCTAGACTGAAGTGGTTAATATATGCCTTAAAGAGTATCTAAGGAATTTTGTGAATGATCATCAGACACAATGGATTAATTGGTTACATATGGAAAAATGGTGGTACAATAGTACATATCATACCTCAACAAAAATATCCTCGTTTGAATCCTTGTATAGTTATCCACCTCCCTCAATTAAGGAATATGTTGTCAATTCCAAAGTCCCTGACATGAAAGACTATCAAACTACATCAGATGAAATTTTACGCACTCTTAAATCTCACCTCGAACAAGCAAGGAACCGAATAAAAAAAACAAGCTGACAAAAGAAGAACCGACTGAGAATCTATGACATGAGATCGGGTATTTGTTTGAATACAATCGTACAAACAAAGTTCTCTTAAAAATTACAATTAACACAAATTGGCTCCTAAGTTTTATGGGCCCTATCAAATTCGAAAGAGAATTTGTCAAGTTGCTTACGCCCTTGATATTCAAAAGAAAGGGAAATTGCATGACGTTTTCCATGTTTCTTGTTTGAAGAAAAAGTTGGGTCCTACCATCCATTTACAAACATAATTTCCTCTTTTAGATGAAGAAGGAAAGTTAATTCTACTTCCTGAAGGTATCTTAGAAGTATGAACCAAATTCTCGCATTCTAGAAAAATTAATGAGCATCTGATCAAGTGGAAAAACTTACTTGAAGATGAAGCTACTTGGGAAAATGAGGAGTTTAGATCCAATCATTCGTCTTTACCCATGCTTCGAGGACAAAGATTTTTAGGAAGGGATGACTTGTAATAAACTTTATTAAATTACATTTAAATTAGTTATATTGTAATGTAAAGTCACGTTCAATTATTTAAAAGACGTGACTTTACTCCTTTGTGTGTATTTATACACGTTGTTGTAATAATAATGACCATTGAATTATAAAATAAAATATTGAATATTGAATATACATGGTATATATCCAATGTCTAGCTTTCAGGGTGCACTTGTCGAAATATCTTTCAATTGTTGAAAACTTTTTCACACTTAGAATTCCATTCGAATTTCACTCCCTTCTTTTGCAAAGAAGTGACGAGGCTTGCAATATTTGAAAACCCCTTTATGAATATTCATTACTAATCGGAAATACCCATAAATGATTTGACCTATGTAACATTTCTCGGCTCTGGCCATCCTTTAATGGCCTCTATCTTTTCGTGATCAATTGTTATCCCATCTGCTGAAATAATATGCCCCAAGTACTAAATATTTTTTTGATAAAAGATGCATTTATTTAACTTGGAATACAATTTATGCTCCCTTAAAACCTTTAGCACCATTCTTAAATGCTTATCATTCTCCTCCTCATACTTAGAGTAAATGAGAATATCATCTACGAAAACAATTACAAACTTGTCTAGGTAATCTCTCAACAATCCATTCAGTAGACACATAAAAACAACTAGGGCATTTGATAGTCCAAATGATAATACCATGAATTCACAATGTCCATACCTTGTTCTAAACATTTTCTTGTTGATATCTTCTTCCCTTATCCTCACTTGATGATAGATTGATCTCAATTAAATATTGGAAAAGATCCTTGCACCTTTCAGTTGATCAAATAAATAATCGATTCTTGGAAAATGATATTTGTTCTTTATGGTGACCTTATTTAGCTGTCTAAAATCAATACATAGCCTTAAGGTTCCATCCTTCTTCTTCACAAAAAGAACTGAGGCTCTCCAAGGTGACACACTTGGGTGTATATACCCCTTCTTCAAGAGTTATTCAAGGTGCATCTCCAACTTTTTCAATTCCGGTGTGTCCATTATATAAGGTGTCTTGGACATTGGGGTATCTCTTGACACCAAATCAATAGAGAAATCAATGTCCCTCTTTGGTGGCAAGCCATGGATTTCCTCAAAAACATCTTTAAAATAATTTAAGACCATATGGTCTTTAATACTTGCCACTTTATCTTCAGTTGATTCTTCCATATGGACTGCAAAAATTTGACATCCTTTCCAGAAACTCTTTTTTAGCTACATGGTTGGAATTTCTCTAAGAACTACAACTCTTGGAATGCTTTGAATCTTATGTTTCTGCCCTTTCTCATCAAGACATGCTATTTTCTTGTTGTAACAGTCTAGGACAAGATGGTGTTTTTCCAACCAATCCATGCCAATTAGACAATCATATGAACCCCATGGTATGATGTTCACATCAAGCTTTGTGTTGATTCCATTCATGTCTATTGGAAAATATTTAACTAACTCATTGATCTTTCTCTTAGCCCCTATGGCTAACTGAACTAACCAAGATTTCTTATGTTTACTCATTTGCAAGTGAAATGTTTCAATAATGTTAGAGTTTATGTAACTATGGCTAGCTCCAGAATCAATTAAAATTGTTATAGGATCATTATTGATCTTACCTTCCACTTCAATCATGGGGGACTGATATTTTGCTTTCTTGTTGTCCAAGGCTACATAAATCCTTGGCATGCTTCCTCCCATGTCTTCAATTGTTTGAGCCTCCTAAATGTTGTGGATAGTCCTCATTCTTTCACATTTGTGAGGGCAGACCCTATATAAGTGATTTCCCTCACAACCCCAACATTGTACAGGTTGTTGCCATGGCCTTTTTCTAAAATAATATGTTGTCTTGTGCTCATTTTGGGTTGAATGTCATTTTTTATTTGCTTGGGATATGTTCTTGAAAAAGGGGGGCTTAAAACATTTTTTCCTTTGCTCCCTCTTACCCTTCATCTTGTCATTCCAAGTCTTTTGGAAAATTGGCCTCCCTCTACTATGCTCATAGAGATGCTTTGCTCTCCTCCAAAGTCTTGGGGTTGTCATATTGTATCGTTTCATTGTAGAAGGAGGGTAACCCACTAAGAAACCTTTGGATTTTGACTTTCTCATATTTTATGAAGTCCACATACTTCAATAATTCAAATTATCTTTTCTCGTATTCATCCATTGTCATGCTTCCCAACTTGAGTTCAAAGAACTCTTTCATCTTCCTCTCATAGTAATGCTCAAAAAATATTTCTCTTGGAAATATCCTTTGAAATGTCTCCATGAGACCCTCTACT
>SNQJ01S0044301.1:10443-60339 GCA_010110895.2 Picea sitchensis
AATACACGATTTCTATTAATCAGAGAAATGTACAGAGACTGTAAAAATACAGAGTGAAAGACTCGCTAGCATGGTGGCAGCTTATCTCTGAGAAGAGATGTGACGGCTACTCGCATTCGCAAGAAGATGATTAAAATGAGGCTTTGAAGGCCTTTTTACAATAAACAGGAATGCCAAAAGTCCTAGACATCCAAAAACCTAACCCTAGGAGATGAAGCACCAAAAGTCATGTGGGCCCCGTTTGGGTAAGTTAGTACATCAACTTCCCAGGGTTGTAACTTTTGCATATGATCTCCGTTTTAGGTGTATGATAGCTCGTTGGAAAGGTATCGTCGAGGAGATTAATTTTGGGGGATAAATAATGCCTTTGGATATCATTGAGAACCTAGATCTTGAAAAACCTTCATTTAGGCCCTCAAAATGGCCCTGGAAGTTAAAACCTGCTAAAAATAGTAAATTGCCAAAATTGCCAGAGAACTATTTTGAGTCAGTCGAAAAAAGTGGGTGGCCACCGATATCCACCTGGATCAGTAAGCACCCTCTGCGATGTCAACTCTCGAAGTCCTTTAAAGTTGTCCTACTCAACATAAGGCGTTGTTAAAGGCTATTGGTGGAATTGATCCTACTGATACCAATTTGATAATATTTTACTTGGAAGATCATATTCCAAGGCTTCCTCATCAATTTTCATTTTAGATCCAAGTTGTTGTAGAAAAGAAGAATATTTGTCGAATCGTTATTTACGAAGGAGCCTCGACTTGCGTTATGTCTGTTACCTATTGGAAATCTATTGACTATCTTGCCCTTACCGAGTCTCACAATAATCTTAAATATTTTAATGGTATAGGGTTTAAACCTTACGATGTTCTTCCTTCATTGTCTATTATGTTAGAAGGTAAGGCGATTAATGTTCAGGTTGAGGTCTTTGATGCACCTCTCAATTACAACCTTCTACTTGGCCATAGCTGGATCGACTCCATGCGCGCAACTGTTTCTACTATTTTTCGTGTGTTACATTTCCCTCACCAAGAAAAATTCATTACTGTCTATCAACTGGTCTTCTTTAATTCCGATTCACATACTAGAAACATACCTTTTATTTTGAAAACACCTCCCTGTTATGAGAATGTTGGCATGGGTCTTTTAAAATATTCAACTTTAATGGGTACATTTCATATCCCACCACCCGATATTCCTCCTCCTTTTGTTGCCTCGATTAACATGATATCGACTTCTATTACTGAAACCCATGAGTCTTATGACCCATAGATAGTTCCTATCTCTGACGTTTGTCTTCGTTACAACGACCGAATGCCTTTTATTCTAGTAGAATTGGCTTATTAAGCTATTCAATCGACAACTCCTTCTCCTCCTTCTCTCGGTGATACGTCTCTTGATCCATTCCATGTGATATTTCCTACTGATGAGATGATCATGACAGCCATGTCTATGGAAGATACTCCATGGGGCAATGGGAATCATCGTTCTATTCTCTTCTTGGAACATGAAACCATAGAGAGTTACCAACGGATTTTGACTCGGTCTATCGTTGTTGTTATTTCCTCTGTTCCTGAACCAACAAATGATGTTTTGTATGAAGGGAAATTGAGTAATATTTCACCTACCATCCTCTTGACATATCGATTAAACCCGAATTCGTGGAAAATGTTCATAACGGTGCCTCATGTTCTACTGATGAGGTCCATTATTATAAAACCATTTTCCAATAATTCCATGACGTTTTTGCTTGGAGTTATGAAGAAATTCCTAGTAATGATCCTGATATTTTTGTGCATGAGATTAAGACTTACCAATCTTGGGTGTCCAATCTAGTTTCGATTAACATGAAACAATGCATGATCCACGTTTGTGTAGATTATAGGGATATAAACAAAGCTTGTCCCAAAGACAATTATCCAACCCCTTTCATTGACCAGATTGTTGACGACTGTGTTGGGAGTTAAATCTTATGCTTGATGGACGGTTTCTCCAGCTATAATCAAATCAATATTTTTTTTGTGGATCAACATAAGACTGATTTTATTTTCCCTTGGGGAACCTTCGCATACCGGAAACTACCTTTTGGTATAAAAAATGTTGGTGCGACTTTTCAATGCGCTATGTCTTACACTTTTCACGACATTATGCACATTGTACAACCCTATCTAGACAATCTACCGGCGCATTATATGCATCATCAAGATCACCCGACACATCTACGGGCCATTTTCCTACGCTGTCGTTATTATTGCATATGTTTGAATCCACACAAATGTTTTTTTTGTGTAGAATCCAGACGACTTCTCATTTTTATTGTGTCTATACATGGGATTAGGGTAGACCCCTTGAAGGTTGAGGTTATTCTCAATTTACCTACTCCTTCCACACTGCGCCAACTCCAAAGTTTGCAAGGGAAGGCAAACTTTTTATGTCACTTCATTCCCAACTACGCTAAATTAATGAAAGGATTTACTCAGCTTCTCAAGAAATGTTATGATTTTGTATGGGACAACACTGCCAACAAAGTCTTTGAAGCTTTGAAACTCGCCTTAACTCGTACACCACTACTGTTTCCACCTGATTATAGTCGATATTATTTCCTGTACTTAGCTACTTTGGACTCTACCATCGCTATGGTTCTAGTCCAAGAGGATGATTCACATGATGAACATGTTATATACTATTTGTGTCGGAATCTCATGACCACCGAAACCAAATATTTAGATGTGGAGAAACTGGTCTTCGAAGCTGTTCAAGTTGTTCAATGTTTTCGTCACTATATCTTATTATGAAGAACCACAGTCATTTTCGATTGCAACCCCATTCAACACATCCTTACTCAACAATTCCTGGGGGGAAAGTACTCTAAATGGATAGTTATTCTCCAGGAGTTTGATTTGGAGTTTGAATGTGCCAAGTCAAAGAAGTCTTTGGTTTTTTCCGAATTGATATGTGAAATTCCTTCTACTAAAACAAAAACTGTGGCAGAGGATTCCTTACCTGATGAATCTCTCTTTCTGATCAGTTTTAACAACATATGGTATGGAAATATCATCATTTTTCGCTAGACCCAAAATTTCCAACCCGATCTTTCTAGTACAGATCGTCGTTGTATCCGGTATCAAGCCCGTCAATACATTATCCTTGGTGATACCCTTTACCATCTTGGTTTTGATTCCATATTTCAACGATGTCTCATCTACGATGAAGCTGAGAAATCTTTGAATGACTGTCACTCCGGAGCATGTGGCGGTCATATTTCTGGGTATGCCACTACCCAAAATATCTTACGAGCTGGTTATTTATGGACTTCATTGTTTAAGGATTTCATTACTGCTGTCCAAAAATGCCATGCTTGTCAAACCTACAATAATAAGATCCGATCTCACCCTGATCCTCTTCACCCTGTAGTTTTTGTTGGTCCATTCGCTAAATGGGGTATTAAATTCATGACATGTAACCCTCACTCAGACGGGCGGCATGTATACATTATTGTAGCTGTGGATTATTTCACTAAGTGGGCCGAGGCGATGCCTACATTTGATAATACCGGGAAAACTGTAGCATTATTCATATTCAATCATATCATTACTAGATTTGGTGTCCCTCAAGCCATCATCATTGATCACGGTAGTCATTTTCGTAATTTCATGATGTCTGAATTGACCGAGAAGTTGGGTCTTCGACATGAAAACTCAACCCCTTATTATCCACAGGCCAATGGCCAGGTTGAAGCAATTAACAAAGTTCTCACTACTATGCTTCGACGGATGGTAGGAATTCACAAGTCAAATTGGCACACAATGTTTTCCTTAGCATTGTGGGCCTATCGGACATTCGTTAAGTCTGCCACAGGGTTCACACCTTTCCAGTTAGTATATGGTATTGAATAAATTTTGTCGATTGAATGTGAAATCCCATCTTTGAAACTAGTTGTCGAACTTCTCCCTAACACCTCAGCTGAAGAATAACGTCTTTTGTATTTGATGCAATTAGACGAAACCCATCGTGATGATGCCTTAGTCATTGAAACTCAGAAAGAGCGTGTCAAAGCTCAATATGACAAACATGTCAAACCACGTGTATTTTATGAAGGTGATATAGTTCTCCTTTACGAACATGATCGTGACTTACTAGGGGATGGTAAATTTGAGCCCATGTGGCGGGGTCCTTATATTGTGAAACAAGTGTTAGGGAAAGGGGCTTATGAGCTGGTAGATTATGATGGAATTCCTTTGAGTGAACCCATAAATGGGATTTACTTGAAGAATTAATATTCTTAAATCATTTTTTGCATGAGTGTTGTGTATTTTTAGTGTATCATACTCTTGTGTGATTTTTTGTTTTTGGTTCCGTCCTTCAGTTGCTTACCTTGCGTTGTGCTTGGTTTACAGATGTCGGTGTCTCCATTACCCTATATCAGCTTTGTTGATGGCGCTATTCACAGTACTAAAAAATTATCATTTGTTGCTTGAGCAATCTATGCACCTACGGATGAATTGATCAGTCTACATGGTGTTTTCCTTGGTCGTTCAACTAATAATATCACAGAATACATTGCATTTATATAATTTTTAACTGATGTCGTTTCACTTGGAATTTGTCATCTTATTGTACGACTTGATTCACAGTTAGTAGTACTATAGTTGAGTAACTTTTATTCCATCCGAAGCCATACTTTGTTACAGGTATATTTACAAATTTGCCTCTTCGAATGACATTTTGATTATATTGAATATCAACACATTCCTAGATGTCTAAATACATTTACAAATGCATTGGCTAATTATGTGTTAGACAGACATTTGAGACATTTATAAATCCAATCACTTTTTACAAAAACAAGTAAGTCGGTAGTAACTTTATATTTATAACGATTACATTTTACAAAAAAATGTTTTGTCCGAAGACCAAAATATAAAAAATGTGAAGCTCATAACTTCATGTACCAAAAGCATCAAGGGTGATGCTCATTGTAACAAGTGGCTGACCGTGATACCCTATGGAGCAATCGACTAATAGATGTAGACATGCGCACTGTGTGGTGTTGGTAGTGCCTAGGAATCTCATCCATTGTGGCATCAGGGACATGCATGGTCAGTCCCTCTAGGTTTTGTTCTATAACCTAGAGATCTGTGATAGCCACCCCTACTACAACACCTCTCTCTCCATGGCTCTGGATGGGAGATGATCCCGAGGGACGATAAGGCCCCACATATGCATTATTGAGAGAATTCGATTAGTCATCGAATAAATAACATAAAAAATATTTTATATCATTAAAATATCAAAAAAATTATATAAACAAAATTTTCCTTCTTACCTATGTCCCCCCACTGGGACCCGTCAGGAAGAGATAGGTCTGGATCTCCACAGAAATCTACCCTGGCATATGCATAATATTCCACCATGAGCAGTTGATTCCTCAGCCATTAGAAGAAGACATCGTCATACTTGATGATGGGAACACCTCCATGTTGAGCCATAAGAACCACCCACCTCTTCATTCGTGGATCCTGTGGAGCGGGTATGCCCCACTCCACCTGCAGACATAGGATAGGAACCCTCTCCATAAATAAGGACACCAAAATGGACCCATATCCAAATTTCTTCAGACGATCATTTCGAGACTTGGTAAGTTGTTCCTTCATGCTTTTTAGGACCCCGTCACACCAATTGAAGACCCTCGGCTCCATTCATTCTATCACATACTGAAAATGGATTTGCAAAGACATATGGGGAGCTGCACTCCCTACCATGAGAGAAATGGTGTAAAGGGTAGTCCGTAACGGAAAATCCCAGACATCCCTGATGGCTACCTTGCCACTATGTTTCTCGGTACCTAGCACACAATGGTGGCGAACGTAGTAATCCATAGGTTCACCTCCACCCATGCTTCCTGTAAGCGACACCCGTGAAACATGATGAGAAAACCCTGTCAGGAAATAGATATCTTCTATATCTATTGTGAGTGTGTGGACACCCATGGAAAATGCATGTGTGTTCACATCCCACATGTGAACCAAGTACTCTAGTAGTCTCAACTGGGCTCTCATGTGTTGAATCCTGAATAATTTTAGTAACCCACATTGACTTAGAGACATAACTGTTCCTGGATGATTCCCGACGAGGTAATCCTCTTCTTCATTCTCTTGCTCACGCCACTCCAACATCTTGACCAAGGAAATCTTTCCAAGGAACAATAAAATAATATTAGAAACATAAAATTATTTTCTAGGGGTTTTTTCTACTTAGGTCTATCTTTTTTAAATTTTTGGCCGTAGTTGTCACAGGGCTACACATTCGCGCAGAGTGACATCATCACACCCTACCTATAGGGTCACCTACGACAATCCTATATCGTTTCAGTTCACAATATAGGGCACCTGCGACGATCTCAACGAGCAGGTAGCCCCAAAAAATCAATCCAACACACAAATTGACCAATAAAAATAAATTTTGAAACCATGAAAAGATGAAGGAGAAGAATATTACCTATTTGATGGAAACGTTTCACAAAATGATCCACCACATGCTCTGCAATCAACAGTTGAAATCCAGGGAGAAAAATGGATTTGGAGCACTATTTGGGTAAACTTGCAAATGAAATGGTAAAATGGTATTTTTGGCCTATTTTATTGACTTTTATCACTTTTTATTTGAAAAATTATATTATTTTTATATTTTATCCATGCCCTAAAGTATTAACAACTTGGAAAGTGTTGAATTTTGCAGATTAAAAGGTCTATAAACGAGACATTGAAACAAGGGTCCACCCTTTTTGATTTGTTTTTGCATATTTTTCACATGTACAGATTCTTTTAGGATTTTTCAAGAAAAACTTTGAGCAGAGTCTTAGTTCTTTCTCATACTCATGAAACCATGAGAATGTAATCAAGTAGTCTTTTATCATTTTTTTGAACTCTCTTTGGTAATACGAAAAACGAAACCTATGGAGTTTCCTTTAAGCTCTTTTCAATCTCTCTAAACATGAAAAGATGGCCGAGATACCTTGTTCTTTTCACACTCGTAAAAGTATTTGAAGAAAACATCTGATGAGCAGTAGGTTATCTCATTTTTGGTCTCATCAGATTAACTTACAAAAAATGTCTTAATGGAGTTCTCTTTAAGTGTTTTTCAGACTCTCTAAAATTGAAAAACCCATGAGTTTTCTTTCTTTGGACACATTAAACAAACATCAAAAGATCCATATGGGATAAAAATAATCCTTCTTAGGGTTCATTAAACATACTACGAGGAACTCATCCAAAGGATGAGCTTACATCTACAAGAATATGTTATCCTCCTAAATCTTGCATAAAAATAAAGTGGTACTCGCCAGAAATGGTGGGGGAAAATTGGGAAAGAAATGTGTCTTTGTATTTGTGTTAGTGGTAGCAATAGTTGCTCTTGAACATGACAGCCCCCTTTATCATTATATCCAGGTTGAGAAATACATTTGTCTCTCATTTGACCATCCACGAGTTCATATGTTGGGTCCTCCTTAAGTCAATGCTGCCAGGACAACCCTCGTGTCGTTCATATGTTCAAGAGAAGTCCAACCTAAATAAGATTTTTATGGAGTCCACCTTCTGCAGTTATAAATTTTCTACCATGTCAGCCTTCCCTGAGTTAGGTACAAATCACTTCATACTCTGATCTACATCAAATATGTTACATATTTTGTGTCATTGATGGGGGATACATCAAGGACCTCCTGTGACGAGTCTTTTCCTATCGACTTCAACTCATTATCTGGGAAAAGGACTTAGAAATTATTTAGTACCTTAGAGCCTGCATACTTCAATGGAAGGTTTATTCGCTTTCAACAGTGGGTTCACATCATTGACCCCCTATTGGAAGATTGCATTGAGTGTTTGACTTCATATCATTTATTCACATTCGTTGGATTGTACTAGGGTACCTTGGGAGTCATTGACATCAATGGTGATTTCCCTTGCACTTGTTAACGATTTTCATTAATGACCGGTAATCAAGTGGTTTTTACCATGTTTGACTTCGACACCTATAATCACATGGCTAGATTCGTACTTATAGACGATGGAAATGAATACCCTAGATCTTATCATTTTGGTCCAGGTTGCGACAGAGTATTCATGAATTTGTACTGACACATAGATCCACTGTGTATGTCTTATGGCTATGTCCAAATTTGAATTCTTTTAGAGCATAGATCCATAGTGTATTCCTAGTGGCTATGTTGAATCATGATGACATGGATCTATAGTGTATGTTTAGTAGCCATGAATCACTTGACACGTATGATTAGAGTCTGAGTATGGGAATGCCTACCTTAGAAAATGGTATGTTATTATGCAGATGCTTGATTGTTTGTAGGTTATCGATCGATGCACTCGTTTTCAACACACACATTCTACAAAGTATTTCAGCTATCATGAGTTCCAGATTCATACTTTGGGGGGAATTCTGTTACACATTATTTTGGTCACCTCATTGATCAAATTGAAACATGTTTTAATGTTCCCTGAAAATATTAAAAGAATACTTTCTCCATGATAAACGTGATTTGATTTCCTCTTTCAAAAACCATATCAAGGAAGGTCGTCACACCCTGCTATATGCATGGGGTGCTACAGAATTTTCCCTAAATATGTACTCTGACGTCGTCACATGCTGCTTGTGCATAGGATGCGACGATCCTTAAATAAAAAGAAAAGTCAAAACTCGTGAATGTTCTAGAAGTGAATCTTCTAGAAGATGAGGTGGCTTTCGATTGGTTTGGATATTACTCGCTTCTCTAATTTAGTGGGATCATCCTAATCTCCTCATCCATATCTCTTTCACACTGTATAAATAGGGAAGTCTCATGGAAAAGGCTAAGGTTGAGTAGGCTAATATTTGTATAGATATTTCTACTTCATATTATACTTGAGAGATTTTCTTTAGTTCTTCAATTCAGATTGTGGATCTTCTTCATTCAAGGCATTGGAGAAAAGGTGTGTATGTTGAAGCAAAGAGCCATTGAAAGGGGACCTTGCAACATCAAGGTATGGGTTGTATTCTCCACTTTCCATTCATTTAATAAAATAATACATTTATTCCCTATAAAAGCATCTTGTATTCTATTGTATAATTCCTTGATCATATACATAGACTTCATTAGAATACATATATCTTTGTTTTCCCTCTTTGTTGGTTTGTGATTCTTAGACTAGATTACTATTTTGCAAACCCAAGGAAGGAGCTACAAGGATGACACTAGCGAGGATCAAGCGTATTTTAAAAGTTTTGTCACTTGTACTTCACTGAACTAGTTCATATGATAATGAAGTTTAAGGAGAAGTGTGTATTTTTTTCTATTTTGTTCTAGTTTCCTGTGGAAGTTAGAGAGATCTGTTTGTGTTCGCACTTACCAATTAGTCCGATAACAAACCTTCCAATATCTTTCCTTTCATAATTCCTTTAATCCAAAGCTTTGTGACCATATTCATTACATGATAAGTAGTGACCATGAAAAACATTTTCATACCTTTTCTTTGGTTTCCACCTTGAAGGTGTCTCTCTTTTGAATTTGCTTTGAGATGTAAATATGTATTCTTGGTGTCTTCCTTGATCTGTTATTTTGAAGGTTTCATTGATTTATGTAGGTGCTTTATTTTCATCTTTGCTTCCACCTTTTGAAAATGAAGGACTTTCCACATTCATCTTAGAAGTGCTAGCTTCGAAGTGTGGTGCTTCCTTGTTGTATCCAAGACCAGATTTGTCATATGGTGATCTTTGATAATTCAATATTTCACCCAATATTGTTGAGTTTTTCATGAACCTTTTTGAATTCTTCCTTCTAAGATCAACTACTTCTTCTTCCATCCTATGGCATGATTCTTCCTTTGTATTTACATGACTCTTAAATAGTTCTTCTATCCTTTTTTATTCTTCAATTTGGGTCTTCAGATTGACATTGAATTCAAGGTTTTTGCTGAGGTCATAATCTACCTTCTTTTCTTCTTCTTGACTAATTATATTAGTCTTTAGTCTCTTTATCTCTTCTTCTTGTTTCATGAATATTTTCCTTAGTGTCATGCTATTCCTTTGGTACTTTTCTAGGACTTCCTTAATTTATTCATCAAAATCAAGATCAAAAGTATATTGATCATCTTCTAATTCTAACACATCTAAAATTTTATCTTTGAGCTTCAAAAAATCTTCCTCTTCATCTATAAGATAAATGTTAGATGATTCGACACAACCTTCTTCTACTTGTATGTCCATGGATCTCCTTCAATCTTGTAAGTCTTATCATGAAGGCATTCTCTGATACCAATTGTTGGACACACCAAACACACTAAGAGTGGGGGGTGGGTGAATTAGTGTAGGTCTCTTTTTACACTTCTTTGAAAAATTTAGTTAGCAATCACTTCAATTGTCATTATTAATTACTTCCATTTACAACTAGTTGTTTGCATTTAAACATATCTCAACAACATACATAAAAAATAAAACATCACCATGAAGAACAAAAAGGAAACCATATATATAAGTTTTTTTATTATGTGTTACAAGAGACTACAATCTCGGGGGTTTATCAACACCAAATCAAAAGAGAACCAACTCAAGGAGAACACTAATTGTCAAAGCAAGACGCATCCGGTATATCTCAGCACCAACTGAGAAGAGGAACCCAACCCTAAAGTACAATACTTAGCTTGTAGACATAATACAATCTGTCAACAGGTACGTGTCCCGTCTATGCTGCAACACATGTATGTATGTGACATGTCTATACTACATCACGTGTCTGTATGCAGCCTCCTCCACTACCAGCCTGCACACACCTTCACAAAAGTAGGGTTTCTGAAACTTCACAACTTCTACCCTTTAGACCCTTGTTGCCTCTGTCACATCCACTTGTGACCTGTCACTATAACCAACCTGTCACTACCCAACCTATACCATTACCAACCACAAACAAATCTATAACATCCAATAACCTATGCATGTTTCTCATGCATACGCCGTCACACAACATATATATCCCTCAACCATACCAAAATAGAACCACTCAATCAACCAACCATCATCTACCATATCAAAAAATATTAACAACCATACAAAGAATGCTTCAAGAATTCACCATACCATGAGTAAATCTAAGCATCAAGATTGAATATAACCATACCAAACTTATGTAGCAGATATGCACCTGTAGAATGATATCCTGGTAACTTTCTTCATACTTCAGGAACCTGGCACTAAAATATAATTCAATATTTTCTTGGCCTTTTCAAATATACGTGACCTGTTCTTATTTAGCATGCATATGTACTCACCCTGGCCCTATGCAGCTTGCATACAACTTCAAAAAACTAGGGTTTTATGAATCGAAAAAACTTTCATCGTCAAAATTCCTTACTACATCAGAGTTGCATAACTTTTGATGCGTCCATGAGTACTTGCAATTAACCTTTCACCAAAAATATATCTTCAATATTCCCTCAAGATTCATTACCATAAGAGACCCTTTCTCTCTTATTTATACTTCTCCAAGTAGCTTATTCTAGGGGTTATCATCTAACCAACTTCCTTCTTTTGGGGATAACCTACTTCTAATGACTTTGTCCACTAACAACCACTTTTCCACAAATATTAAAATCTCCACTTCTAGTTGGAACTAATTTATTTTTAATTTTTTTTCTTGTTGCAATCACTTAACCCATGACTAACCCCTTTGACTATTCAACTTCTTCTAGGATCTTCTAGAATAGTTTGACTTCTTTGACCTTCTAGCCCGAGCTTCTAGACAACACATGAGGTTTCTCCAACTTCACATGACCATAACTCTCTAACCATGAGGAGTTATGTGGCGTTCCACATATCATTGGAAATAGAATGAAAAGAACTATCCATCTAGAATAGTCTCACTAGAAAATTAACTGATCTTCATAATAATATTCCTCAAACAAACTTGGGTTCCCTAACCACACTGCTAGGACTGCTCAACCACCTAGCCATTTGGACTTCTCAAAGTGTCTTCGCATGATGGATTTCACCATAATGGGGCCACTTTGGAGTTCATCCATTTGGTACTTCCTATAAACCATGACATGACATCAATTATACAACTCCCTTTACTATAAACACATCATTATGACACAACTTGACATAAACCCTTTGACATCAATTATATCAATGACACCATAATCGATCAACACATCAATGATACAAGCTCATCACTATGAAAATACTTGAAATCAAACCTTTGAAATCAATGACAACATAATAAATTAAATAAGACAATACCAGAGGAGTACCCACAAAGTTTTGCAATTTTTGAATAAAATTGAATGTTGAATTGTACATATGAGTGAAAGTATCAATTTTGATAGCTAGAGTTTTTGGAGCCACGTCTCCCAGACTTCCTATTCGATTTGTGATGGAGCCTTTGAAGGAATGTGGTACATCCATAGGGACTATGGTGTAGAGAAGGGATTACACTTCTTTGGGTTGTGTATATTGAGGTGAACTAGATATAGCCTGTTGGAATTGTTGGAGTTCTAAACTTGCAAAAGTATCAAATATCGTGATGTAAAAATTTATATATGTATACCAACATGGTGTTGTGCACCTAAGACTATGGAATTTGTGGAATTTATATATGTATACCAACATGGTGTTGTGCACCTAAGACTATGGAATTTGTGGAGGGGAGGTGTTGACACTCGAAACTGAAATGGGTTGCAACAAATCAATCCCGAGGCAACCTCGAACCACTTTGGATTGGAAACTGCCCCTTCCAACCCAAGAGGGATCTCTCGAACAATGTCACAATATGATTTTTAATAAGCGTGAAAAAGGTGGGCAGATTTATGGGTGAATGATGGTCTTGGATTTTGGAGTTTGGGGGTTAAACCAGGGAAATGGTCCATCGGGCATGGAGTCAAATGAAAACCGAAGAAAAGAGACAATAGGAGAGATCAAATAACTTGCGGAAAGTGAGGCAAAGTAAGTCTATCTTTCAACGCTTTGATAAATCATGATGCGGTAACGGAAAGAAAAAGGAAAGGCCGATGTAGCAGAGGCTATATGCAGAATTCTGAAAATACAGATTGGTCTTACACCCGCTGATAGCTGGTGCAGAGGAAAGACAATAAACAATTATAGAAAACCCAAATCCATTCGTTATAGTAGTGGTCGTACTAAAGTATAACGAAGCATATCAGTTAGAAGAAAATGAAATGTAATACAATCGTGATGGATTAAGGAAGAAATAACATTATCAAAATGATAACACATCAACTCTGAGTAAGGAGCATATCAAATGAATTCCAAAAAAGTTTAACATAGCTGAAAAGGAGAAGAACATGCTGAAAGAAATCAACCGTGATGAATCTCACAGTCACAGGTAAAAAATCATCTTTATTCCTCATTCCTGGTTTACAAAATAACTCAGCAATTACAATGAACCCCTCTTGACAGAGATTTTCCCCCCAGCGCTGCCCTCATGTGCCTCTCCTTTGCTGTTACATACATCAGTCTTTTTTAAAAGAGAAATCTAGAACTCTTTGTGTTTCGGGAACCTGAAG
This sequence comes from Picea sitchensis, assembly GCA_010110895.2. NCBI lineage: Eukaryota > Viridiplantae > Streptophyta > Pinopsida > Pinales > Pinaceae > Picea > Picea sitchensis. The sequence continues at coordinate 24,006 of SNQJ01S0044301.1, forward strand.
CGTTTTCTCTTCATGGAATCTGTGAATGCCAGGTGCGTCTGCCAGATGCTCTGCTGTTACCTGAACCGTCGCTAATAATTTGACAAGTGGGGTATTTAATTTCGTATTATCCATGCGTTACAGTCTGAATTCTCCTTAATGTCCATAATGAGTCTTTCCCAGGTCACTATTCTACGTTTTTTCACACACAACCAACAATTGTGGCAGAAGTATTAGTTAACCTGCAAAGAAAGGAAAAGGGGTTTGGACTGTTATCATTATTCATTCATTCAAAGCTAGAGGAGCGACTGAACCGCCCGCCCAGATAGGATTCCAAGCATTTGTTGGAATTCAGAACATGCATGTTCTGATCAGTGTTGTCAAATGACTCCACATTGTCATCCACCCCAAGCATCGCAAGAGTTAAATGATTGCGGAGATCAGAAATCTCATAATTCCCCCCTCCATATTCTTCATCTTTTGTTGCATCTGCATGATCATTATCAACGTCCATGTGTTTGGGGATACTCGTATTCAATTGAGGCCGTGTCCAGTGAGTTAGATCATCTCCCTCACCTTGCAACAGTTTTAAAATCTGAGTCATCCGAGGTCAAAGCTGAGGTGCTTGCCTTAAACAAAGGGCAGTAGCATGTATCATCCTCTGCATCTCACATTCATCATAGGCATCTTCCAGATTTGGATCGACTTAGTTCCTTCATAGATCCATTCTCAAGTAATGGCCTTGCCCATGTCACCAGGCTATCTTGGCAATTCAGAATTTTAGTATCAATTGGCTTTTTTCCAGTTATCATCTCTAAAAGAGCCACCCCAAATGAGAATACATCTGTCTTCTCATTAACTTTGCCATACAAGAAATATTCTGGAGCTAGATACCCAAATGTTCCTACAACATCATTGCAGATGATGTGTGATGTAGTCGTTGAGGCCCATTTAGCTAGCCCAAAATCTGATAACTGAGGTTCAAAGTCATCAAAAAGAAGAATATTGTAAGATTTCACATCCCTGTGAATGACAGGCTGATTACAACCATCATGCAAGTAATTTAATGCTTCAGCATCTCCAACGGCCACTTTTCAATCTTTCACCGGTTTATCCTTTTCCACATGAAGGTTCTCCTCAAGGTTCCCTCTTGATACAAAGTTATAGACAAGAAGGCGTTCCTCTCCATATATACAATAACCAATTAGGAAAATAATATTCTTGTGCTGCAAGGAAGTAATAATCTCAACTTCTGAGAGTAGCTCGTCTTCTGCTTCCGGAGAAAAATTCAAGAGTTTTACTGCCACTGATTGTCCATCAGGAAGAAAACCTCGGTAAACTCTGCTACAGCCTCCTTTTCCAACAAGATTCCCTTCAGAGAACTTAAGGTTGCCGATTCCAACACGCCATATGTGAACCACTTGCATGTTTTACTTTCGAGAAGACATTAAGATAGACATACAGGCTGTAAATACTTCGATAAAAAAGCTTTTTTTAGTGCCGGAAATGTGCAAAGAATCAACAGAGTTTAAACGAAGCTTGAGGCAATAGGGTTAGTCGAAACTTGAGAAACATCTATGATATATATATTAGGTCACTTATGCCCAAGGTGTCACTCCAGAACGTGCTTGACCGCTAGATTCTACGTGCAAAATACACTGTCAGTCGACAGCTCATACACGGACTCTATGGAACCCGACCGTCTGCTACGACTAACTTCAAATTTTCGGACTTCCAGAATTGTGGTTGAAATTTTTCCGAATACACTCCGTATTTTATGCCTACATTGTTCTCAAAGCCAGTCGATATATCGTTTGAACAATGCCTCAACTATACCATGTACAGCTCCCAACAAAATCCTGATGAACAGCGAAACTAGAGTTTATTCCTGTACCATTAATCTTTGATTGCTTGGCCACGGAACTGGTGGAACGTTATACGGGGTTTCTTCTTCTACCATTTCGGCCTGTATCTTCAGCCCTCTCAGTGCCATCGCTTCGATTCTCTGCATAGCCAGAGGCAATCAATTATCGAGAGAAACACATTCAATTATCGAGAGAAACACATTCAAACGACCCTTGACAGTATTGTCAGTCCTACCAGGGGAATCTCTATGACTTATCTGCAAGAGCCATAATTAGTAGTCCATGCATGGCCAATGAAAATACAACATATCCATAATGCCCACATGAGCCAGCACGCCACCAAATAGGTCAGGTCTCTGATTCGCACAAGATGTAACAAGAAATCCACCATTACTGCCGGGAACAAATTCAGGTAGCCATTTTCCAGAAGACTGTTCTTTATCGCTCGAAAAAGCCTATGTCTTCATTAAATTATTGGGCAATGATTGATCGTTATCGTCCTCAGCGTATACGAAGGAGTGGAGGGATTTGGTCTGTCGAAGTATGCCGATCATTCTCATAGCTCTAGTGCACCGCCTCCGCCCCTGACATCAACAAAGGAAATAATCCAGCCACGATCAAGCAAACTCTTAAGATCACTACGCCATCGTTTGTCTAAGACCTCACCATATGCACCATGCCCATGCAATATGCCAGGGTTTTGCCCGTCCTTTTTTATTTTATGTGAATAAACAACTGTTAGAGGAACATAAGTATGATCCATGGAAAGTACATCTCGCTGTTCACATGCATAAAATTCAGACAGGTCATTCCAGCTCCCACGGACATCTTCTACTCTAATTACAAACTATTTACTACTTTTGGTGAATCTAAACCTTTCATAATCTTGTTTCCAGATGAAGTGCTACCATATAAGACTTGAGTTCTTTCTCCCAGCACCTCTTCTTGCTCAATAATAACCCACCCTCTGTTTGATAAATTGTAGTCGACCATAGCATCATGCATCATAGGCAAGGATATAACAAGCCATACAACATTCTGAAGAATGAGTACCATATGCTTATCCAAAAACACAGCATCCTAAATCCTCGTATCTGTGTCATCAATAAAGACATTCTCTGATCGGTGCATAACCAACCCTTCACATCGTTGTTCAGTTTATTGACATCTATGCAGATCGGCATGGTGCAGGCATGGACAAGCTGTGTGAAAAGAGCATTCACAGCAGTCGAAGGCTTCAGGCTTTCAATCTTCTTGAATATTGTCTCCATAACCTGAGGAATAATTCCTATTTCACCACCATCACTATAACCAGTGCCCATGGTATATGTCTTACCAGAACGAGTCTTGGGCAGCACAGTCAAGTTTGATATCTGTTACAACAGGAGGAATGTAACATCCCTATTTTTAATACTCTTATTAGCGATATATAATGTATATATGATATATACTCATGGGCCTGGAAATGAAATATTTAAACATTGCATATCATGAAAATAAAATAAAATGTAACACCTATTGTAGATGGACACAGATGGCGTAATGAGAGATAAGTTTCCATAATATATGGGAATGTCTTAGAGAGGGGTCCAAGGGGGTAGTATTCATGTATATCAATCCTGATCCACATTTCTAAAATTATCCTTTGCATTAAACCTTGTAACATCCCTATTTTTAATACTCTTATTAGTGATATATAATGTATATATGATATATACTCATGGGCCCGGAAATGAAATATTTAAACATTGTATATCATGAAAACAAAATAAAATGTAACACCTATTGTAGATGGACACAGATGGCGTAATGAGAGATAATTTTCAATAATATATGGGAATGTATTAGAGAGGGGTCCAAGGGGGCAGTATTCATGTATATCAATCCTGACCTACATTTCTAAAATTATCCTTTGCATTAAACCTTCTAATTTCTTCTCGAGTGTATCAAAGCTCCAATCATTAAACACATGTAAGATGGTGGGTGTGGAAATTCATTTCAAATAGTTATTGGGAGAATGGGATGAGTAGAAGAAATCATGAGGAAAGTGTGAGAGTGAATTAAATCCTTTTGGGGAAGAGTGAGAGTCAAGAAAACATGGAAAAAGAAGGATATTTGAATGGGGAGGGTAAGGAGTTTTTATAGTTATATTTTGGGACAGTAAGGGAGAATAGAGGGTGAGACCTTGAAGGAAACCATAGTGGGAATGTGTGGCAACTTGTTGAAGATGTGAATTCATGAAGACGGAGCATGTTAGGCTTGTATAGTGAGATTCAATGTAATAAATTACCCTACAACAATGTGTTTCCTACTGTGAGATTTTCCTGCTACAGTTGATATTCTTAGAGTCCCCAATAAGAGATATTCTTAGTCAAAGTGTGTTTGAGCCTTGGAGGTAAGTGGGAATACCTAAGGGACTATGTATGGTGAAGGGGGATCTTGTTAGAAAGTTGGTTTAAATTCATGGACAATTGGTTTGTGTTAGCACAGGATTTTGCAGTAGCCTTTTTGGTCATTTCGCAATGCCGATGAATTAGGAGTTTCCATAGAGCACCTTTGTCCTATGATCCTTTACCATAATTCTTCATAATCAACTGATGTCATATCTCCCATTTTTTTCAGCACCCTTTTTTTTTAAAAGGAATATGAAGATTTGGTCATTTATGAGCTTGCTAACTGTTTATCAATTTGAATTTTTCTCCCAAGCTCAGCACTGCTAAAATCACTAGTTCAGACAAGATACAGATTGCACTATGGGATCGAATGCTAGAGTTGAATTGGAAGATGAGGTGGATGTAGCAGTTCTATATCTTGTTACAAATCTTTCATCATCAACCACAACCTCTAGGTATTTCGTGAGTCCTTTCAACTGCATGGTAAAGTATTAACATACACCTGCCTCATCTTTTGGTAGCACCTGGTGCTGTAGAATACATCCTCTCTCATCCATTTTCACCTGTAGCTCATCTTCCATAGAATCCATAGCCATTTTCCAACTGAATTTCACCTATAATAAGGTCAAGCCACTCTGCTTCAGAATCTTGAATGCCCATTCATTCACTTGGCTCTTGTGTCCACACTGCGCTACAAAAAGTCACTGCCAAAAATACGCTATGGAATCTAAAGAACTATTTTACAGTGGCGCTATGGAAATTGAAGAGTTACTTCACAGAATGGCACTACGGAATCTGCAGAAGTACTTTATAGTGGCGCTACGAAATTTCCTGTAGCGGTTACTGTTACAAATTTGGTCATAAAACCCAAACGACGAAGTGGGTTTCTTTGAAATGTTTTGTGGAGGAAAATGATATCTTTGTTGACTTGCTGAACAAATTTCAGCCTAACCCAGTTTGTAATCTGAGAGAAACAATTAAAACACCAGTGCCCTACAGAATGTGCTTCCAATTCTCTGTTTTGCATAGCTGATTGGATATTCGCCTTGTTGGGATGTTGCGAGTGGCCAAGAAGGGTTCGAATGAATTGTCATGGATCAATTAGATGTCAAGGGACACCTGCACCTAAGTATTAGATCCATTAAGACCTCATGCAGTGAGTTGGAAACAATTCATTAAAGACTTCTAACAATTTCTTGAAAATTAGCAGTTTGTTGTATTTTTGTCTCTTTGATTATTGCCACCTATCTCCAAGGTTTAGAATCCAATGAAAGAGATGGGATTCGACCTCCTAAGGATATTTGGATTCTATTTTATCTTTAATGAAGGAGAGAACTCTTGGATAAGGGTGGATTCATGAGCCAAGAGAGGCTAGAGAGAGTAGGAGCAGGCAGTTTCCTTGTGTGTGTTCATTTGTAAGCCCGAGGGCATTTTTATCATGTAAATATTCCTGGCATTGAATATTCATGAGATTTTTTACATTAGTTTGTGTTCTATTTGTTATCCATATGCATTTCTATCTTGCTTCAATGAATTGTAGCTTTTGAGGATCAATGGTTGTATTTGATTTATATATTCTTGAGCAACAAAGGGTTTGTTGTAATTTCCTATAAATCATTGTGTTTATTCAAGTATCTTTCTAATCCATTTTGCAGAGAGGATATTTGTTTAATGGATGAGATACTTTATGTTAAATTATCTTTTCTTCCATATTCCATATTATAATCCATTTTTCTGATAGGCTTTTCAATTTCCATCTAACTTTAGTGTGTTTATGTGACTCCATTGCTCAATGGTGTAGCCTATTGATATGCAGTTTGTTGCCCTCTCCCTTTCTTTATCATCTTGTTGATCCACCTATTCAAACCAAAAAAATATCTTTTACATTCTTATGGGTGTTGATCTTACACTTTAGCAGTCAAAGTGTGACTTTCAGTGCCAACAATTTTGCGTCATTGTTGGGGACATAAATGAAGAAATCTTCCCTGGTAGAATGACATTGATCAGATCCAGCTTTTGATGGTGAACAAAGGCTGGTCACATATCAAATACTGCATCATTCACCTAATGAATCCACTCCATGAAGGAAGAACCTGTTGGTGACTTCACTGATACGGGATACAATATTCATGGAAGCTATCTTGGCTCGAAGGTTTCCACCTTTAAATTTTTCATTTGTTCCTGGTTTCCTACATCCAGTACCTCATTTGAAAGAATGGGGAGATTTTCTGCCTATCTTCAGAGAGAGGAAAGAAGACCATCCTGAAGAACTCCTCATCAAGTTCCATGAGTGCATGGATCTACTAGATCTACAACATGAGGATGTTGGTATGAAGATGTTCATGCATTCATTGGATGGGGATGCACGTAAATGATATTTATCATTACCCCCTTCCAACATTTCATCCTTGAAGGATTTCCACAGGGTATTCAATGAGCACTGCAAAAGGTACTTTTCAGATGAGTTATTATTTGACAATTTTTGTGGGGAGTATGAATTGCATGATGAGATTGAAATTATAGATAGAAAAGAATTCCTCCCTCACAATATTCATCAACTCTCTTATGATCTTCAAGATGATGTGTTTTCCCATAAACATGAACTAGAAATGGATAATAAAGAAGTCAAAGGTTCTCCTACTACCATTTTTCCTGATTGTTATAAATATGAATATTTGATTGCTTTAGATACAAAACATAATGATCAGTTGTCTTTTGGTAAAATTCCAATTGAAATCAGTAAAAGCAGCCCTCATCTTTCAGATTCACAGACACAGGAGTATGGCAACACCCATGGGAAACTAGATTTGCAGAGATCATCCATTTTCAAGGAGGAACAACAAGAGGACTATCTTTCTCCTTATGTACCTGTTGCTTCAAATTTAGATGAGAAGGTTGATTATGATGAGGAAGAAGGTGATGTTGTTTCAAATCTGTTTCAAGATCATATTTTTGATGATTATATGCATAAATCTTCATTTTTACCATTAGGATTTTATCCTCATGTTCCAATATTTGACAAATATAGTGATGAAGAGGAAGAATTTAAAAATTATAAGGGCTTGTTGACTAATGGAATCACATCTAGTTATACTTTTCAACAAAGAGATTATCAACAATGCATTCATGCTATGGTACATAATAGTTATGAGTCTGTTGTTCCAAATACTTATGAAGATCCTCTTTTTTCTGATATATTTTTAAAAGATATCATTGTTGGAGAGAGTAATCAACAGTTTTTTCATGATATATCTTTTAAGACTCATCATTCATTTGATCATTATGAAGACAATGATGTAGAAGATCAAGAACATATCTCTTCTTTTCTCTCAAAAATTGTTATCTATAATGAGCCAACACATCATAGTGATGGATGTGAGTCACGAGCAACAATAAGTTTTGTACAAATTTCAAGATCCAGTTGCCACTTATATGGAGATGTTTTGCAGTAATGAAGTTTCAATTGTTTCCATCTTTAAGGAAAGATTTTTGGATTGTAAGTATGATTTCAAAGATTATGATTTACATGCTACAATCTGTGTGTTTGTAACTTTGCATAAAGTTGGAAGAAAAGTTCAAGTTGTTAGTCAGTTACCTACTTGGATGCATTGGATATTCAGTTTTACTTGATCATTTTTCTTCTACTGATTATAAGTAGGAGTAGGATGGACAATAAGCTCGCCATACGAGTAGTTAGATTCTTTTCAGTTTGTTGGTTTGCAACAGTATAAGACTCCATGCCCATGGAAAATCATGCTTACGTCTAGTCGAATATTTTAGGTGATAGGTAAGGCCTTTGGTCTACAAGTTCTTGGCAGCTTGCATGAAGCATGCCATCCCCCATGGAGCCAAATGTTAGCACAAGAATTTGTAGTAGCATTTTTGTTCATTTAGCAGCGCCCATGAATTAGGAGTTTCTGTATCACACCTTTGTCCTATGCTCCTTTACCATAATTTGCCATAATCAGCTGATGTCATATCTTCCATTGTTTTCAACGCCCTTGTTGTTTAAAAGGAATATGGATGTTTGGTCATTTATGAGCTTGCTAATTGTTTATCAATTTGATTTTTTCTCCCAAGCTCGGCGCTGCTGAAATCACTAGTTCAGAAAAGATGCATATTTCGTTATGGGATCGACTGTTAGAGTTGAATTGGAAGATGAGGTGGATGTAGTAGTTCCATAGCTTGTCACAGATCTTCCATCATTAGCCACAACCTCCAGGGATCTCGTGAGTCATTTCAACTGCATGGGAAAGTATTAAGATACACCTACCTCATCTTTTGGTAGCGTCTGGTGCTGTAGACTGCATCCTCTCTCATTCATTTTCACCTGTATCTTTTCTTCCATAGAATCCATAGCCATTTTCCAACTGAATTTCACCTATACTAAGGTCAAGCCACTCTGCTTCAGAATCTTGAATGCCCATTCATTCACTTGGCTCTTGTGTCCACACTGCGCTACAGAAAGTCGTTGCCAAAAATATGCTATGGAATATTTAGAACTATTTTATAGTGGTGCTATGTAAATTGTAGAGTTCCTTTACAGAATGGCGCTACAGAATCTGCATAACTGTTTTACAGTGGTGCTACAGAATTTAATGTAGCAGTTACTGTTACAAATTTGATCATAAAACCTAAATGACGAAGTGGGTTTATTTGAAATTTTTTGTGGAGGAAGATGATATGCCTGTTGTCTTACTGACCAAATTTCAACATGACCCATTTTGTACTCTGAGAGAAATAATTAAAACTCCAGTGTGCTACAGAATGTGCTACCAATTCTCTGTTTTTCATAGTTGATTGGATATTCTCCTTGTTGGGAGGTTTCTAGTTGTCAAGGAGGGTTCGAATGATTTATCATGGATCCATTTTATGTCAAGGGACACTTGCACCTAATTCTTATCTCCATTAAGACCTCATGCAGTGAGTTGGAAACAATTCATTAAAGACTTCCAACAATTTCCTGAAAATTAGCAGTTTGTTGGATTTTTGTCTCTTTGATTGTTTCCACCTATCTCCAAGGATTAGAATACAATGAAAGAGATGGGATTCTACCTCATAAGGATATTTGGATTCTATTTTATATTTAATGAAGGAGAGATCTCTTGGAGAAGGGTGGATTCATGAACCAAGAGAGGCTAGAGAGAGTAGGAGCAGGCAGTTTCCCTGTGTGTGTTCATTTGTAAGCCTAGGGAAATTTTTATCATGTAAATGTTCCTGACATTGAAGATTCATGATATTTTTTATATCATTTTGTGTCTCTTTGTTATCCATCTTTATTTCTATCTTGCTTGAATGAATTGTAGCTTTTGAGCATCAATGACTATATTTGATTTATATATTCTTGAGCAACAAAGGGTTTGTTGTAATTTCCTATAACTCACCGTGTTTATTCAAGTAGATTGCTAATCCATTTTGCAGAGAGGATATTTGTTTAATGGATGATGAAATTTATGTTAACTTATCTTTTATTCCATATCCCATCTTATAATCCATTTTTCTGATAGGCTTTTCAATTTTCTTGTAACTTTAGGGTGTTTGTGTGACTCTATTTCTCAATGGTGTAGCCTATTGATCTGGAGTTTTCTACCCTCTCCCTTTCTTTCTCATGTTTCCGATCCACCTATTCAAACCAAAAAATTATCTTTTACATTCTGATGGGTGCTGAGCTTACACTTTAGAAGTCAAAGTGTGACTTTCAGTGCCAACAATTTGGATAGTTGGTTGTCATTGATGTCAAACCTTGGAGAGTGATATTGTATATTGATGTCAACCCTTAGAGATTGATGTCAACACGTGAGTATGTCCGGTAACAAATTTCAGTAGCTCCAAAAGTCTGGGTAAGGGACCCAAATTTGGTTGAGGTATAAATGCATGAATATCAATGCATACATGTAGTTAAGACTATTCTAGATGGATAATACATTTCATTCCATTTCCGGTGATACGTGGAACGTCACATAACTCCTCAAGGTTAGAGAGTTATGGCCATGTGAAGTTGGAGAACCCTCATGAGTTATCTAGAAGCCCCTAGAAGGTCAAAGAAGTCAATTATTCTAGAACCTCCTAGAAGAAGTGTACTAGTCAAATTGATGGTCACTAGGAGTTAATCATGGGTATAGTTGTTGCATTAAGAAAATAATTAAAAATAAATTAGTTGCAACAAAAAGTTGTGATTTTGGTAATTATGGTAAAGTAGTTGTGATGAGAAGATTGAATAGTCAAAGTGGTTGACCAAGAAATAAATTAAATAATAAAGTGGTTGCAACAAGAAGTGGTGAGTTTACTATTTATGGATAAGTCAAAGTGGTTGAAAAATAAATTAATTAAATAATAAAGTTAGTTGCAACTATAGGTGGAGAGATTACTATTTGTGGATTAAGTGGTTGTAAGTGGACAAGTGGTTAGAAGTGGGCTAGCCCTAAAAGAAGGAAGTTGGGTAAAGTTAGTTAGAAGATAAACTCTTGAGGAAGCTACTTGGAGAGTATAAATAACAAAGCAAGGAACTCCCATTAGCACCTACACTATCTATTGAGCACATTAAAAATCTTATATTGTGAAAAGTTTATTGTAGGTACTCATTGATACATCTACAATTGCGCAATTCTGAGGTAGAGAAAGAGAGTTTATGACAAAAGTTTTGGTAGATGAAAAAAGCTGCAATTATGTAGCCACGAGTGTTTATGTAGTTGCAGGTTTCAGTAGCTGCAAAAAATGGAAATTTTGTAGCTGCAGGTGTTTATGTAACCACAATTTTTAGTATCTACAAAAAGTTTCGATAGCTGTAGAAAACAACAATTCTATAGCCGCAGGTGTTTCTATAGCTACATTTTTCGGTAGCTGAAAAAAATGAAAAATATGTAGCTAATGTTTTTTCTGTAGTCGTAGGTTTCGGTAGCTACAGAAAGAACAATTTTAGTAGTTGCGGGCAATTTGGAAGCTACAGGAAAGTTGACAGAGGTCAGGTACAAAATATTTATCTACATGATCAAAAGGTTGTTAGGTGCAAGTTGATTGGTACAAGTTGACAATGATAGGTTGACAGTGGCAGTGGTTGATTCAGTTACAGTGACAGGTTGTATGCATTTGGAATTTATATTTCAGGGCGGTTGGATGAGGCAAGGAAAGGGGGTTGTAGCCTCCTTCTGGTTGGTGCCGTAGAATTAGGAAGTTGGAGCTTCCTTTAGGTTGGATCTTGAGAACTAGGTGGTTGTATCCACCTTCCGGTTATAGATAGAGAATCCAGAGGGTTGTAGCCTCCTTTAGGTTGGAGCCTCCTTCCAGTTAGAGATGGAGAATTGGAAGCTGGTGATTCCTTTAATGTAATTCTTGACAGATAAGAAAATAATTTTGTGGTTTTCTCCCGCATTGGGTTTCCACATAAATATTGGTTCATTGTGCATTGTGTGGATGTGTTTGTTATTGTTTATTATGCATTGATGGATGTTAATATTTATGATACAGTAATATATTGATGATAAACATATGAACATGGTTTAATAAGTTGAAGGAATATACATTGTGGTTTAAAGGATTAATAAATGGTATAATTTCTCATTACTGATTCACCACCCCCCCCTCCCCCCCCTCTCAGCAATCCAAAAATTGTTATCATAGTGAGGTTCCTTCAAGAAACAATTTAACCAATGGAAGGTAGATCATGGAGAGAAATGGTATGTAGAAAAATGGAATACCACAGTTTGATGGAAAAAAACTATGCATTATGGAGTAGAAGGATGAAAACATATGTACAAGAACAAGGATTTGATTTTTGGTGATTAGTGGTAGATGGATACAAAGAACCAACCGTTCCTCCAACAGATAAAAATGGAAAGAAACTTGAAGAAAAAAATTCGAAAGAAAAAAATGCCATCTTGAATGATCTGGTTGATTCAATATATGTAAAAGTTATGCATTGCTACTCTACAAAGGATATATGGGACAAACTTCATAATGTTTATGAATGAGACGCCAAAGTCAGGGAAGCAAAGATTCAAACTTATAGAGGCCAATTTGAACAACTGAAGATGAAGGAAGACTAAAATATTGCAGCTTACTTTTTATGAGTTGATGAAATAGTGAATGCAATTAAAGAATTGGGAGAAGAAGTTGATGAATCTATAATTGTTCAAAAAGTACTGAGATCTCTTCCAATGAGATTTGATCCTAAGATATCAACACTAGAATAAAGAACATATCTAGATTTGATAAGCATGGATGAGCTACATGGAATATTCATAGCCTATGAAATGAGAACATAATAGGAAAATCAAGTTACAAAGGAAGCAACATTCAAAGCATCCAAGAAGACAAAAAAAAAAGAACAAGAAAAATCTAAATTCAGAATGTAGCTGGATCAATGATTCAAAAGAAGATGAAGAAATGGAAAAATTCGTAAGAAAGTTGTAAAAGGGAACATGTAAATATAAAGGTAATATTTTGTTGAAATGTTTTAATTTCGGTAAAATTGGTCATTTTGAAAATAAGTGTCCTTATGTTATGACCCAAGGGAGGCATATATATGGCTAAATATATATGATATGACCCCAGGGGGGGGCATATATGGGCCTAAATGTACATGTAATGTATAAATACATATTTAATAGGGTCGGCTTAGATATAAAGGGGCCTCATGTGCAAGTGTGAATAGCTATATATAAGAGATCATGTATTCATTATTGAGGGGAATTGTGAAGTATGAAAGGTATTTGGTTATTTGGAGGGGGTTCCCCTATTATTTAAGGAGGTATTGTGTAAATTATCTATCTTGGAGTTGTACTCCATGTTGTCATTTTGTACATGGTGTTTACTTATTCTTTTTATACATTTTCAATATTTGGATCTTAACATTTGGTTTCATATCTTTGAGGAAAAATATTTTTGAAGGAGGGTACTATGTTATGACCCAAGGGAGGAATATATATAGCTAAATGTATATGATATGACCCCAAGGGGGGGAATATATGGGCCTAAATGTACATGTAATGTGTAAATACGTATTGTAAATCCTTAAAGAAATCAATCCAAAAATCTGACCTTATATATCATATAATAAGGAAGCTCATAACAGAAAGGAAGCCTATGGGGGCGAGCTCCATCAGGATCCATTCACAACTTAAATATCTAATATGGTCGGCCTAGAGATAAAGGGGCCTCATGTGCAAGTGTGAATAAATATATATAAGAGATCATGTATTCATTATTGAGGGAAATTGTGAAGTATGAAAGGTATTTGTTTATTTAAGGAGTTATTGTGTAACTTATCTATCTTGGAGTTGCGCTCCACGTTGAAACTTTGTACATGGTGTGTACTTATGTATTTTATGACATTTTGAGTATTTTGATCTTAACACCTTCTGCCAAAAATTCAGATAGTGATGAAGAGGAAGATCCCAAGAAAGAAAAGAGATATCAAAAGGGAATCTGGAAAAACAAAAAAAAAAGCCTTCAAGAAAAATCTATACTCAAGAAATAATCAAGTAAGAAATGCTTATGTGGCCCCACAACTATGGACAAACAACTCAAAATTGCAGAAGCATGATAAGGCCTCCCATGAAATAAAATGTTGATGTGAGACACAAGAATGTTTGGAGAAGAAGTGAAAAACAAGAGGAGTAGGTAAATGAATAACTTGTCCAAGGAATTGTACTTTTAGGATTTGCGGAAACACAAGAACACAATGACTTTACAGGAAAAGAGGAAAGTGTCAAAATTCGAGTGGAGGATGAAGAAGACATAAAAACTATGGATGATGACAAAATTTAGAAAGAGAATGAAAGGGAATATGTATATACCGACTAAGACGAACATGAATCCGCATTAGAGAGGGTATTTTTCTCATCCATTCAACTTTGATACTCCTAGGTAATCTGAATAGTAGATAGGAGGAGTCTATGCAGTAGATGAGACAAATGGGTCAACACTGTGTATAGTTGAGTAGCAGAGTCTTAGACATCATGGACAAAGATGGATTCAAATATTTTTTCAGAAAGTGATTCAAAGATTGATTCATATATTTGTTCATAGATTGGTTCAGAGATAAAGGAACATTATCATAATGGATGATAAAGAAACACGAATATTTGAATTCTTATTCTTGAATGCTTTCCATATATGACTATCGACTACTAAAGGAAGCACCAATAAACAATAACTCCAATAGTTTGAGGTAAAAGTTAATGCATGTATGATGCGTGGACATGTCCAAAGATAGTCATAGTAATAAAATATCATGGTATTGTTGAGAAGTTGATTTGTGTTTTGGTAGAGAAGCAACATTCACAACATAAGTAGATTGTAGTGATATCATATTGTTCACAGTGATTACATGACATCTTGCATAGAAAATAGGTGGAGTCATAACCACATGGTATTTATTCTCTTAACAATGATTGGTTAGAGAAGGTACATGACTAGATCGACTGGGGGATTTAATCCTTGTCAGATGGAGAGAGAAATTAATTAGGGTATGACGACATGGGGAGGACCGCCAAGGAGAGTTCATTAAGGGGAGAATCCCCAAGGAGAGATACCCTTTTCCATTGATTTCAAATTGAGGAGTATGAGCATGAGTGTTGTCATGACTAAGTTTTTCCACCAATGTTGGTGTTTCCATCAATTCAAAAGGGGAATATTGTTATAAAATTGTTTTAGATTGATGAAAATTTTGTTTGGATAGTTTGATTTCATTGATTTCAACCCTTGCAGAGTGATATTGTAGATTGATGTCAACCCTTAGAGATTGATTTCAACCCTTTAGTATGTCTAGTAACAAATTTAGGTAGCTCCAGAATTTTCGACAAGGGAACCGAGTTTGGTTGAAGTATAAAGGCATGAATATCAATGAATATGTAGGTAAGACTATTCTATATGGATAGTACATGTCATGCCATTTCTGGTGATATGTGGAACAACACATAAATCCTCACGGTTAGGGAGTTATGGCCATGTGAAGTTGGAGAACCCTGATGAGTTATCTAGAATCCCCTAGAAGGTCAAGGAAGTTAGTTATTCTAGAAGCTCCTAGAAGACGTTTACTAGTCAAATTGATGGTAACTAGGAGGTAATCATGGATATAGTTGTTGCATTAAGAAAATGATTAAAAATAAATTAGTTGCAACAAGACGTTGTGAGTTTGGTAATTATGGTAAAATAGTTGTGATGAGAAGATTGAATAGTCAAAGTTGTCGACCAAGAAATAAATTAAATAATAAATTGTATGCAACAAAAGTTAGTTAAGGGAAAAAAAGTTATGAATTGAATAATTATAGAAAAGTTAGTTGGAACAAGAAGTGGTGAGTAAAGAGAAATTATTTAAATATTAAAGTAGTCAAAATGGTTTCAAAGGTAAATTATTTAAATAATAAAGTGGTTGCAACAAGAAGTGGTGAGTTTACTATTTATGGATAAGTCAAAGTGGTTGAAAAATAAATTAATTAAATAATAAAGTTAGTTGTAGCTAGAAGTGGAGAGATTACTATTTGTGGATTAAGTGGTTGTAAGTGGAAAAGTGGTTAGAAGTGGGCTAGCCCTAAAAGAAGGAAGTTGGTTAAAGTTAGTTAGAAGATAACCCCTTGAGGAAGCTACTTGGAGAGTATAAATAAGAGAGCAAGGAAATCCCATTAGCACCTACCCTACCTATTGATCACATAGAAAATCTTCTATTGTGAAAATTTTACTGCGGGTACTCATTGATACATATACAATTGCACAAGTCTGAGGTAGCAAAGGAGAGTTAATGAGGGAAGTTTCAGTAGCTACAGAAAGAGACAATTTTGTAGCCACAGGTTTCGGTAGCTGCAGAAAAATGCAATTCTGTAGTTGTGGGTGTTTCTGTAGCCGCGGGTTTTGGTAGCTACAAAAAGTTTCGGTAGCTACATAAAACAACACTTCTGTAGTCGCGGGTGTTTTTGTAGCCGCATGTTTGGTAGCTACATAAAACATAAATTTTGTAGCCATGGGTTTTTCTGTAGTTGTAGTTTTAGTAGCTATAGAAATAATAGTTTTGGTAGTCTTGGGTGATTTGGAAGCTATAGGAAAGTTGACAGGGGTAAGGTACAACAGATTTATCTAGATGATAAAAAGGTTGTTTGGTGTGGGTTGATGATCCAGGTGGATATCGGTGGCCATCCACCTTTTCCAAATGGCTCAAAACGGCTTTCTGGCAATTTTGGCAATTTACTATTTTTAGTAGGTTTTAACTTCCTACTATTTTTAGTAGGTTTCCACTTCCTGGCCACTTTGAGGGCCTAAATGAAGGTTTTTCAAGATCAAGTTCTCAAATGATAGCCAAAGGCATCATTAAGCCCCCAAACAACTTCCTCGATGATACCTTCCAACCAGCTATCACATTTCAAAACATAGATCAGATGCAAAAGTTACGACTCTGGGAAGTTGATGCACCAACTTCTACCCAAACGAGGCCCACATGACTCTTTGAGCCATCTCCTAGGGTTAGGGTTTTGACGCCTAGGACTTTGACATTCCCATCCATTGTGCAAGGCCTTCCAAGCCCCATTGTAATCATGTTCTTGCTAATGCGAAGTAGCCGCCACATCTCTTTCTCAGATAAGCTACCACCATTCTAGCTTAGCTTTCACTGTGACTTCTGTACTTTTATAGTCTCTGTACATTTATTTCATTAATAGAAATCGTGTATTACTGTATATCTGTGACTCTCGTTATATTTTCTCTATATCTCTATTATATTGTTGTCTCTCTTGCAATATCTCTGAATATTTCTGTGTTATATCTGGATCAGTTGATTGGTATAGGTTGTTACAGGTTTTTGGTACAGGTTGAAAGTGACAGGTTGACAGTGGTAGTGGTTGATTCAGTGACAGTGACAGGTTGTCTACATTTGGAATTTATATTTCAAGGTGGTTGGATGGGGAAAGGAAAGGGGGTTGTAGCCTCCTTCCAGTTGGTGTTGGAGAATCAAGGAGTTGGAGCTTCCTTCAGGTTGGATCCTAATAACTAGGTGGTTGTAGACACCTTCCGGTTGTAGTCGGAGAACCTAGGGACTTGTAGCCTCCTTTAGGTTGGAGCCTGAGAAACTAGGGGGTTGGAGCCTCCTTCCAGTTGGAGTTGGAGAATTGGAATTTGGTGCTTCATTGAATGTAATTCTTGACATATAAGAAAAACAATTCATGGTTTTCTCCTGCATTGGGTTTCCACATAAATATTGGTGTATTGTGCATTGTGTGGATGTGTTTGTTATTGTTTATTATGCACTAATGAATGTTAATTTTTATGATACAATAATATATTAATAATAAACAGATGAGCATGGTTGAATAAGTTAAAGACATATACATTGTGGTTTAAAGTATTAATAAATGGTATAATTTTTCATTACTGATTCACCCCCCCACTCTCAGTGATCCAACATATTACATTCCTTGGGTTATGCAGGTTTAGGGGAAGCGAGATGGTGTATTAGAATAGTTGTAGGAAAATTAGTTTATTGTGGGTTATGTTGGGTTGTGAGTGGATAGAAGAGAGACATTTGTTTCATGCATAGCCATAGATCCATGGCGATTTCCTTTTGAAGTTTGGAGAAGAAAATCTATGGTTGGGTGGAACATACATCCTCTCTACCTTGTTGCACATTATTTTAAAACATAAGAATTTACCTCTGTTACATTGTGTTTATTTATAGATTTTATTTGTTGTACATATACTCTTTTCTTGGGTGAATTATATGTTGATGTGTATATGTTTATTTGGTTTCATTCATAATGTTGCTCGATGCATTTTAAATACTCAATGAGTTTCATTTGATTGTGAAAATTCATTGTTGTGTGCTTACTCTGAGTTTTAAGCATTTATACACTACTATGTGAATGTAAATTTGGTTGCATTCATGTTTTAAAATTTTTGTTAGATGCATGGGTATTTTTAGCATGAATACTTTTGATTTAAATAGTATCAATTTTTTTTAAATTGTTGGGTTTAGTAGTGGGGAACACTACAAAGTGGTAAAATTGTGTTGTGTGCACGAATGCATGGAAGGAAGCACTTGTTGGAGTCCTAACACAAAATGAGAATGTCATATGTTATGATTCAAGGAAGCTTAAGGAGAATGAAAGAAATTATGATACTCATGACTTAGAGTTGCCAGCCACAGTTCATGTCTTAAAAAGGTGGAGGCACTATCTCATGGGAAAAAACAACGAGCTAAAGATAGATCACAGTGGTTTGAAAAAAAGATTTAAACATTCAACACCGAATTCCAAAAAAAATAGATGGTTGGAATTTCTTAGTGAATATGATTTTGACATCAAGCACATCAAATGAAAAATGAATAAAGTGGTTGATGCACTCAGTAGGAGGGTGCATTAAATGCATGTTGCAGCCATTAGTATGTGCAAGACATATTTAAAATATAAAATTCTAGAAGATATAATTGTTGATGTTGAGAGTGGGGGTGAATCAATATCAAGTACAATTTAGCACTTTTAAAACTTTAACTTTTCAATAAAATAAATGCATCTAGTATACAATAAAGAGTATAAGAAGAAATGCACAATGCACAACATATTTACGTGAAAATACAAGAAATTTTTTTCTTATATAATAACAATATTACATTCATAGGAAACTACAACTTCCAAGATTCTCCATCTCCAACTAGAAAGAGGCTTCAACCCCCTAGTTTATAGGTTCTAACCTAAAGGAAGCTACAACTCCCTATATTCTCCAACTCCAAATAGAAGGAGGATCCAACCCCCTTTCCTTTCCCTTTCCTTCCACCCTCAAATATGATATAAAAAAATCAACCTATCACTGTCATTGTCAATGTCACTATCACTGTCTCTCTCACTATCATTGATACATCATCATCATCAAACTAGGTCCACATAGGCTATCATTGTCATTGTCATTGTCTATGTCTCTATCATTGATACATCATCATCATCAAATTGGGTCCACATAGAAAATGGGTCCATATAGAGATCCTAGGTACACATGGGTCCACACATAAACCCCAACAACCACATAGAACCTTATGAAAATAATCAACCTTCCATATTATAGGGAACCCATAGAAATGATCAAAACATCACCATAAGACTAGAAAATATCCTTCATAAGATCTCCTTATCCTCCTATTTCCTTCGCTACCAAACTTGTGCTAAGAGATAACAAGCTTGGATACACTAAAAATGTGAAAATCCATCCTTTATTTATAATATTTCTATCCCTATTTTAGTTTCTGGGCCGACCTAGCTGAATTGTGCTCAATTTTCTGGCTGGTTGTCGGATGGAAAAATTCATATCTCCTCATTCCTAGGGAGTTAGAGGGACTTCCATATACCGTTGGAAATTTCTTGGAATATTTTTTATAACCATGTAACTTATGATTCCATTTGATTTAGTTAAGTAGGATTAAAATTTACTCAAAGATAGGGTATCCAAATTGACCATAAATAATACTTTCAATAATCTCCATCTTGCAATCTTTATCTTGGACATCTATAGGATTCTTCACTTGAATTTGTGGGATTATTCACATGGTTTTATGGCTTCTTCAAATCATGTTCCCATGAGGGCCATGCTTAAAGATACACCATAATGGAACCACTTTGGAGACTCCTTCAAGTAAACCCATAGGCTTCTTCATAATGATCACCAATGACTGACTTTGACATCAATGACAACACCATTCAACAATCTCTCCCTTTTTCATTGATGTCAACACTCAAACTCCCCCTATCCTTATGCTCTTGATATTTCTCTCTCCCTTTGACATCAATGGAAAAGGGTAACTCTTCTCTTATGGGATGCTCCCCTTGAACTCATGGCACTCAATAGTATTTCACTATTCTTTTATGTCTTCATATCCTTTCCTTCCTTTTTATAGTCCTTGGAGATATTTTGAGAGGCTTCAATCCTCTTTCTCTATTCCTTGTCTAGGATGTATATGTTATTTGGTCTTCATGTTGTTGTTGCGACCAATCTTCCTGATTCTTATTCTCTGATTTCACATCTTCGAGAATCAAACTTAAGATGATATCCTTGATTGCATATTTTACTGAGACTAAGGAGATTATTCTTCAAATGTTCAAACAATAATACATTTGCTTCTTTTACCATTTCACTTCCAAGGCTCACTACACCTTTTCCAAGTATTTTGATAGAGGAGTCATTTCCAAATGTAACACTGCCACTTCTACCTTTCTTTAAGATGATGAATTTGTTTTGGTCCCCAATCATCTGTGTTGAGCACCCACTACCTATGTACCATTTGAATTCTTTATCTTCAACAAGTAGTGCTAATCAAAAATATTCCTTTTTTGGATTGTCTTTCCTTTCCTATACTATAGTTGGTTTTATGATAGGAGCATCTTCTTTCATATCTCTACAATCTCGTGCTTTGTGACCAAGATTATTACATTTATAACATACACTGTTCTGATTCATCAGTGGATCAAAGGGATTCTAATTTCTATTGACAAATCCATCAACATTTCTAGATCTACTATTTACATTATTGTCCTTTGGATATCCATGATCATTTTTATTTCTCATATAGTTGTTTATTACATTGATTTTACAGTGAATTTATTTGTGTCCAAAGTTTCTGCAAACATAATGACCAAGAAAAATATTCCCATACCTCGTAGAAAAGGACCTTCTTGGTATCTCACCTCTTCTGAATTCTAATCTCCTATTCTAGTTGGAGGTGTCATGTTCCTTATGTTCTTCAACTCCCTTTTGTTTGTTGATTCTACTTCTTAAGGCATTTGCATAGTTTCTAGAATTTCCTTTATCTTCCCTGTCTATTTTATCTGTGTCTATTTTCTTCAAACTATTGTCATATCCAAGTCCTCTCTTATCAGTAGGTGATCTCTAGTCATTAAGCATTTCGTCTAACGTTTTAGCACTTTTTTCGAATTTCTTGTAGCAATTTGACTTTTCCATTGTCAACATCAACTCTTTTCTTCTGTGATTTAATTCTTCTTTTGATTCCTCATAATATCATTATTTTTATCTAACTGCTCCTTCAAGATTTCAATTGTCTTTTCAAGCTCATGATTCTCTTCTTCACAATTTTTAAATTATTTTTTTAACTCTCTATTTTTGTTTTTGGGCTTGCTATTTTCTTCTTGAGCATGCTTTAATTTTTCAAGATTCTCTTCATATTCTTGTTCACTTTTGGTGATGTCTTTGTTTCCCCGTAATGATTCTATGTTTGTTCCTTCGATCTCTGCATTAGACTCTTCTTCATAATTGATTTCATCTATTTCATAACTTTTGTGGTCATCGTTACGGGTTTCTTGAGTTATGAAGAGAAATTGCCTTACTTCCCTTTCTTGTCCATCGCTTTCATCTGAAGAATTGTTGTCCTCCTTAGAGTAAAGACTCTTTTTCATGTGGAAGATTTTATTTTCTTCAAAAGGACAGTTCTTAGCATAGTGTCCTACTCTACCACAATTGAAGCATTCAAAAGGTAACTTACCTTTGTATATTTCGGTTCCCCTCTTGAGCCTCCTTACAAAATTTTCTACTTCTTCTTCTGATTCATCGTCTGGTCTTTGTCCTACTTTGCATTATTTGTTCCTTGTTTTCTTCATGACTTTAAAATATTCTTCCATGTTTGGTTGTTCATTTTATGTATCTCTTCTCATTTCATATGTTGTGAAAGTCCCATATAGTTCAAATCCCTAGTTTCTTCGATGGTCGACCTTGTCATCATATCTCAAATGAAGTGATCTCAACACTTTATGTACAACCAAGGACTCTTTGAATTCTTCTTGTAATCCTCTGATGTCATTGACAACTTCATCTACTTGGAGTAAGGTTGAAATATCTTATTTTTCATTCATTTTCATATTTTCAAGCTATGCTCTGTGTCGTTGAAGCTTGACATGCTTGACTTTCAGATTGCTTTCATAAATGTTTTGAATTTTATCGCAAACCTATTTAGTTATGTTACAATTCGTCAACTTGCTAGAAAACGTTGGTGTAAATCCACTTATGATAAAATGCCTAGCCTTTGAATTACAACTCATTAATTTATTCTCATCTCGATCGGTTGGAGGGGTTTTTGGAACTTTATATCCATTGACAATTGAGAGAAAAATATCCACTTCTAAATTTTTCAAGTAATTTTTCATTTTTTCCTCTAGTATTCATAATTGTTTCCATCAAATGTTGGAATCCCATTTGGAATGTGGCCTTCCATTTTTTCTCACGATCTTCCTTCCAGTGATTATTCTATTCTGAAGGTAACCTGATATGAAACCAACTGTTGATATTGAGAGGGGGGTGAATCAATATCAAGTATAATTTATCACTTTTTAAACTTTAACTTTTCATTCAAATAAATGCATCCAATAGACAATGAATAGTAGAAGAAGAAATACATAATGAAAAATAGATTTACGTGGAAATACAAATAATGTTTTTCTTATATAATAACAATATTACATTCATAGGAAGCTACAACTTCCAATATTCTCTAGCTTCAACTGGAAGGAGGATTCAATCCCCTAGTTTACAGGATCCAACTTGAAGGAAACTACAACTCCTTAGATTCTCTAGATCCAACTAGAAGGAGGCTCCAACACCCTTTCCTTTACCCTTCCTTCCACCCTCAAATATGTATATAAAATAATTGACCTGTCACTTTCACTATCCCTATCCTCATCATTTTCTTTGTCACTGTCTTTGTGACTATCGTTGATACATCATCATCATCAAATTGGGTACACATAGACTATCATTGTCACTATCACTGTCTTTGACACTATCATTTATACATTATCATCATCCAAATGGATCCACATAGAGATCCTAGGTTGACATGGGTCCACACATAAAACATAAAAACCACATATAACCCTATGCGAATAATCAAACTTCCATACTAGAAAACCCATAGAAATGATAAAAACATCACCATACAACTAGAAAATCTCCTTCATAAGAGATCATTTTCCTCCCAGTTCCTTCTATACCAAACTTGTGCCAAGAGATCACAAGCTTGTATACACTAAAAATGTGAAAATACATCATGTATTTATAATAGTTTTTCCCCTATTTTTATTTTCTGGGACAACCTGGCTGAACTATCCTCAATTTTCTAGCTAGGTTCGCGGATGAACAAATTCATATTTCCTCATTCCTAGGGATTTAGAGGGACTTCCATATAACATTGGAAAGGTATCAAAATACTATTTCTAACCATGTAACTTGTTCTTCCATTTAAGTTAGTTATGTAGGGTAAAAATTCCCTCAAGTATAGGGTATCCAAATTGAGCACAAATAATACTTTCAATAATCTCCATCTTGCAATATTTATCTTGGACATCTTTAGGCTTCTTCACTTGACGCCATAAGGGGACCACTTTGGAGACTCCTTCAAGTAAACCCATAAGATTCTTCATGTTGATCACTAGTGAATGACTTTGACATCAATGAAAACACCATTAAACAATAACAACATACCCACATTATGCAAAAGTTAAAGAAAAATTACAGCAAAATAATTTACAACAAAAATATAAAGATTACAAGATGTAAGAAGATGGAGTCCTCTTATTCGGGGGCAAATATTATGATCCTGACACTTAGGAATTGAGAAATATGGCACTGAAAGATATGTGCAATGTATCCTATGCTAGACATATAATGTACCATAAGAAAATTACAACAGTAAGAAGCTAGCATTTCTGGATGGGAATGAAGAAATATGTGGTTGATTACAAAGGAAGGTGCATGGAATGTTAGAAAGCGAAGACTGAATACAAACATCCAACAATATTATTACATCTATTTCCCATTCTTGAATGGAAATGAGAGGTAGTTACGATATATTTCATCACCAAGTTTCCAAGAAAAAAAAGGAAACATGATTCCATCATGGTGGTCGTGGAAAAAAATAAAAAGTTTGCACATTTTATACCAGTGAAAACAACTCACAAGGTAGCCAATACTGCATAGATTTATATGAAGTAAATTGCCAGGCTACATGGTGTGCCTAAGAAAATAGTGTTATATAGATATCCCAAGTTCATTTCCAACTTTTGGAAGATGTTTTTTAGAGGATATGCCACTAATTTGAATTTTAGTACAACATATCACTCAGAATCATATGGGTAGATAGAGAGGGATAACTGGATAATTGAAGATATGTTGAGGATGTATGTAATGGGAAATTATTCCAAGTGGGAAGACTAGGTACTTTATTTGTTTGAGTTTATTTATATTAATGGGTATCATGCATCGTTAAAGATGATCCCATTTGAAGCCTTGTATGGTAGGAAATGTAACACACTAGTAGGTTGGGACAACCCAATAGACAGATCAATTATTGGGCCAAACTTTCTAAAGGAAATGGAAGAGAAGATGGTGAATATCAGGAAAAATTTGAAGGTTGCACGGGATAAGAAAAAGAGTTATGCAAATAAAAGTAGGGCATACAAGGAATTTAGTGTGGGAAAGCATGTGTTTTTAAAAGTGAAGGCTTGAGGAGATTGCTAAGATTGAGATTTTCCCCAAATTTGGCAGCGTAATACCATGGGTAATTTGAATTTTTGAAGAACATAGGAACAATTGCATACATGTTTTCATTTCCTGCATCCATGAGGATTCATAATGTGTTTCATTTGTTTTTATCGAAAAAATATGTGGTTGATCCTAACCATGTAATTGATTGGAATGTGATCCAGGTGGAGACAAAGGGGAATTTCAAGTGGATCTCGTACACATCCTAGACTGGGAATTCAAGGTGCTCAGAAACAAAGAAACCACCTTGGTAAATGCTCAATGGATATGCTATGGTCCTGAAGATTCCCCGTGGGAGCATAAGGAGACCATGGAAGGGGAGTACTCACACATTTTTGAAAATTTTGAAGGAATATGAATGTACATTTGTACATATGTGTGGAAGGATCCATTTTTGTAGCTGGAGTTCCTCGAGCCACATCTCAGAGACTTAATGTTTGATTTGTGCTAGAGCTCTAGAAGAGAAGTGGTATATCCTGAGGGACTGTGGTGCAGAGAAGGGGGTACACTTCCTTGGGTAGTGTAGATTGAGGGGAATGAGAGATATTCTGTTGGAATTTCTAAACGAGTTGTAAACTTGCAAACGTATCAAATATCATGATGTAAAATTTTGTCCATGTATATCGGCATGGTGTCGTGCACTAAGGACGATACAATTTGTAGGGGGAGGGGAATGTAACATCCCCATTTTTAATCCTTGGATTAGAAATATATAATGTAGATATGATGTATAGCCACGAGCCCATATATGTAATATGTAAACATTGTATATCATGATAACAAAATAAAATGTAATATCCATTGCAGATGGGCACAAAAGGACTAGTGGGGGATAAGTTTCCACAAGAGAGGGGAATGTCTAAGAGAGGGGTGTAGGGATTTGACTACTAAAGTCTACGAAGGTATACATACATGAGATCCCCTATGTGCAATGATTTGACTACTAAAATCTACGGAGGTATACATAACCTACACCCCTATGGACTTGAACCCTTAATCTCCAAGGAAGAAACACATGTTCTTAACCATTAGGCCCACTCCCATTGTATTACTTTAGGCTTCTATATATAGTCAATATTATTCATTGTATGAGTAAGTATTATGAGCCAAGTTTTAAAGGGAACTCTTGTGTGATTCTATTATAAAAAATAAAATTAGAAATATTATCTTATTCCATACAAGATTTTTAGTGTTATTAGTAGTTGTTTTATTTTCAGTGACTTAAATTTTATGAAGAAAATATAATATTTTATATGTAGAAGAAAAATATTTTATTTGTATGTAAATTCATTTATTTTCTTAAAAATATATTTATTTATTAAATTTTAAGTGAAAATGAATATATTATAAATAATACCCCACCACTTAACTGCAACTAGTTTTGGGAACATAAATTCTTTGGTACTGGTATAAGTATCTTCAAAATGTTGATATAAACACCTTCAAAAGCTTTTCTAAAAAACATTACCACTGAAGTGACACTTATATGTATATTTGAAAGTTTTGGAATCAATCATGACCATGAATACTTATCAAGATGACCTTTAATTTTCCTTTGGAGCACAAAGTTTACCGCAATAAACTTTTCCACGAAGTTAAAGTGACACCATAAATCTACGAAAGCCTATCAAAATGACCTTTAGTTTTCCTTTGGAGTACAGAGTTTACTGCAATAAACTTTTCCAGGAAGTTAAAGTGACACCATGAATCTACGAAAGCTTAGACAGAGAACATAATACCTTCTTGGGGAAGGTATTATGTTCTCCGTCTTTCAAGCAAAGTACAAGTTATACCATGAATCTACCAAAGCTTAGATCATTGCGCCATTGCTGTTTTATTCTTATTCTTCAGCTTGTTCAAGTCATTCTTTGGGAAGAAGGTATTCCGTTCTCTCTCTTTCAAACAAAGTACATGGTTCTTCTCTGGTTCATTCTTATAGTATCCCATTGATCTGATCCAATCTAGCTCCCGCTCAGGCCCTCTGTTCGATGATCGATTGTTTTCCGCCCCTTATTCACAGAATTCTGATATCCTCCGTGCGCGCTCTCTCTCTCTCTCTGCGAATATGGCAACAAATTCAGGGCCGGAAATGGCAACCAGTATTAGTGTAATCGTCGACAAGTTGAAGGATGTTATGGAGTTGGAGGGGAATCTTCAACTTTTCGATAGTGACTTCGTGCGTCTGAAGCGCCTCTTAAGCGATATTGGCAAGACATATGAAGATAGGCGAAAGAAGATGCCGGAGACGCTAGAAAATTGTTTGAAACGGATGACCGATGTTCTTGGGGAGGCTAAAACCCTACTCCATCGCGCCAGGCGACACCAACGACGGTGTTTCGGTTGCTTCCTTCACCGCAGCTCCAAGCTCTCAGCACAAATTAGTGATTGGAAAACAGGATTTGCCGACCTCTTCCACCTGCTTGAATATGCGTTTTCCCGAGCTGCCCCAGTTGTCAATACAGGGTTTGCCGACATCATCCACCTGCTTGACTATGCGTTTAAAAGAGCCGCCAATACCCCACATCATCAGACGACGACGACGACGACGACACCTGAGAACAATGTCATATTTCTGTTTTTAATTGTTTACGTATTGTGGCTCTCTTCCATGGACGCGAATGTGAGAAGGCTTATATCTTATGCGAGAGGACATCCTCGAGCGTTTGTAGGGACGCTGATCATTGAGTGCATTTTGTTGATATTGGAAATGTTTTTACGTTAAGGGAGTCCACAATTGCATCTCGTTCACTATTTGGGATGATGATAGTTCACATCATTTTGTTCTTTTTTTAATTTCAAGGAAGAGATCCAAACATTGCACCTCTCCATAGCCAGGGACTGCAATGTTTTTTCTATTTTAATCATTTTTCTAATTTATTTTTAAATTTATTAATAATAATAGATTCTATTTTATTATAATGTTCAATATCTTTTAATATCAAAATTTATTTAGTAAATAAATTTGATTTGTAAATTGTTGAAGATATTTTACATTAATATTTTTAGCAATAAATTTTACAATATTTAAAAAAACAATTTATTACCTTAAATCTTAGATTTAATATTAAATTATGGAAATACTTCAAACCAAAATAAAAGAAACAAGAAAATGAACACACTATTCACAAAAAGGATCATAATGTGTAATTTGGAAAAATCGATATGAAGAAAACTCAACTAGAAGGTGAGGTCTATGCTCTACTCTCTTTTTCTTCGTTAAGAAATGCAAGTACAAAGAAAGGGGCACTCACCATGGAGTTGTCGTGCAACGTACAATTTTTTTCACCTCCTTTGCTATGATCAAATGTCCCAGTCAGAGATGGTCTGCTCAACTATAGAACAATTAAAATACCAAAACAATGGAACTTCTTCTAAACATATCAAAATAGTCGTCTAGGGTTAGGGTTTTTGCATGCTTCAACCATTATCAATTAATGTCAGGAATTTGGCATGTTTAGAATCTTCTTGAAAGTCCACGAGTGACTAGGCCCACATGTGTGAGTAATGAGGGCTCATATACTTTGAACACACTTATGTGAACTGTGTTATTTATTCTATTTGAGAATTAGAGCATTGATATCCTACTTGGTGCATGACTTATAATTGTCGTTGATTTAGAATTTGATGATATATTTCACAACTTGATTTCACATACACTCTAAGATTTAAACGAGATGCATTTTATCTTGATCCTTGTGATTTAAACATTGGTGTATGAATGATAATGAATAGGTACATTAATGAAAGTTTGATACTTCATTGACATAATATACAACCATTTCCATTTGTCTTATGTCTCGTTACACCATTTAATGATGATGAACGGTTTAACGAATATGATCTTATAAATGAAACATATGTTCTCATACTTATACATTGCATACTTTACATTGGATACTTTACATTACATGAGTGATGGTATATTGATATAACATATTGAATAATTTTGCAAAGCAATCTTTCATTTTGAACCATTGAACACTATTTTCTTTCATGTATCTTAAGTCATTTCCATAGAGAAGATTGTCAAATTTGAGTTAAACTAAGTCTTTACCCTCTTTCGTCTAAATGCAATGATATGACCTAGTTTGACCCCATAGGAAAACCCTCTTTAGGTTAGAAAACTTAACCTATAAGTGTAGATCTTGTTCAATAAATTATTGTCATTGATGTCAAAGGTAAGCAACTATTCATATATAAATATTCAAAGGAAATGTAACTTTAATAAATACAAAAGTGGGAGTGGATTAGAAATAAAGTTACGTGGATTAAAAATGAAGTTACGTAAAAGTGAAGTAAAAATGAAAGTGGATTAAAAAAGATAAAATTGAAAGTGGAGAAAAATGCATATGGTATTTGCACATGTTTTTAAAACTCATGGTGGTATTTTACCCATGGTATTTTGAAAAATAAATAAATAAATAAATAAAAAAGGGGGAAATTGATTATTTATTTTATAAAAGTCTTGTCTTTTCAAATGAACATGAATTTTCATTTATAACTAATGGTAAAGTATAAAAGGAGCAAAGGATTGTGAAATAGTGTGTGTGTGTGTGTGTGAAAATGTAATATTCTAATCCTTATTATTTGAGGAGTGATGATTGAATATCATTCAAGGAGTGATATTTAAATATTAGAAAAGATCATATCTAGTGTTCTAGCAGGAATATCTCTCATTTTAGCAAGGAAAACTTGTAAAAGAAGATCTAAGGTAGAACTAGAAGAAGAAGCAAGAAGATATGGTGAATGTAGAGAAAACGTAGAAGGAGCAAGTGCCAAGTAGATATGGAAAAAACATAAGGAGTGAGCGTTGAGGATATCTGACGAAAGGAGTGATTACCGAGTTGATCTAGCAAAAGAAGTAGTGAATGCAGAGTAGATCTAGTGAAAGAATAAGTAACAAGCGCATAGCATATTTGGTGAAGACAAAAACAACAAACAAACCAATGAAGGAAATGTATATGAAGAACTTGTAAACTTGTAAATGTCTTGGTTCCTACATAACAAAAAAATGTAGGGATTGGTGTCTCTATTAGGTCGGTGCCTACAGATAACAAAGGGGATTGGTGTCTCTAGTAGGTCGGTGCCTACAAATAGTAGAGGAGATTATGGTTTCCAGTAGGTCGGTGTCTACAAAAAGAAGAGAGGATCGATGTCTCTAGTAGGTCACTGCCTACAAACAACAATGGGGATTAGTGTTTCTAGTAGGTTGATGCCTACAAACATTTGTAACTATAGATTGGTGTCATCAAATTTATAAAAAAATGTTTTTGTGGTTTCATCCCGAAAGAGTTTCCAAGTTAAATATTATGTATTCTAGTTGTTACATTTATTTGATTTCTTCATTATGATTTACAAATTCATGTTAAAAAGGAAAAATAGTTGTATACCGATCTACCCCCCCTCTCAGTATAAGTGTGTGGTCAAAAATTGGTATCAGAGTCGGTTCATTCGGAAACAGTATAACCACTGGAAGGTATATCTTGTGAGCACACATGTCTGGTCAGGAAGGTTTCTCTACAAACAAGGGTCCATTGTTTGATAGAACAAACTATGTCTTATGGAGTATAAGGATGTGATCATATATAATGTCCCTTGGTTTTGATATTTGTAAATTGGTCATGGCTGATTATACAACCTCAACCATTCCACCAACAAATATGGCCAGGAAAAATGATAGTGAAAATGATGCAAAATCCATGAACTCCATCATGTGTAGTCTATGAGAATCAGAGTTTGTCAAAGTAATGCATTGCAAATTAGAAAAATAAATTTGGGAAAAAATTCAAAACATCCATGAAGGTGATGACACGGTCAAGAAGTATAAGATCCAAACTCATATAATATAGTTTGAGAGTCTGAAGATGAAAGACAAAGAAAATGTTGCAACTTATCTCCTCCGTGTTGACAAAATTGTAAACATCATCGAAGGACTTGGTGAAACAGTCGCAGAAACAATGATTGTGTATAAAATGTGTTGAGGTCACTCCCCTTAATATTTGATGCCAAAGATTCTTCCATTGATGAAATAAAGGATCTTTATAAGTTAACAATGTATGAATTGCATGGAATCCTCACTACGTATGAAATGAGGACTGAAAAGGAAAAAACATCAAAGAAAGAAACAACTTTCAAAGCCTTGAAGAAGATGAAGAAAAAATAACACAAATCAAGTGATTGTTCCAATTGTGAACCAGATGTAGAGGAAAGAAATTTGTGAGAAAACGCAAAAAGGGATATGGAAAATACAAAGATAAGTTTCCCTTCAAATTCTTTACTTGTGGAAAAGTAGGAAATTTTGTTGCTAAGTGTCCATATGTGAAAAATTGAAAGTGGTGATAATGAAGAAGACTATAACGTAAAGAGAAAATGTCATCAACATAAAAATAAACACAACCAAAACAAGCATGAAAATAAGAGCTCTTATAAACATAAGAAGAGCCTCTACTCAAAATGATTAAGTGACTCATCTAAAGAAATCAGTTCTGGTAGTGATAGAGAAGAAACTATCTTTATGTCAATCAAAACAAAGATTGATGAAGACAAAGAAATGATATATTCAAAAGAAGATGAAAACGTTGAAAGAGATGGAGAAGTGGATTTTGAAGAAGAAATCATATGTGCCTTAAGAAAAATAAAGAAGCTAAGGAAAATGAATTTTAAACAAAAAGAGTAACTACATAAATATGAAGAAGAGGACTATGATTCAAAATCCAAAATTTTACAAAGTCTTGAAGAATCAGAAAAGATTATCATAATCCTAAAAGTTCAATTAGAAGAGGAAATATGGATAGAAGAAGAGATAAGAATTCATCTGAAGTAAAATGAAGAAAATTATGAGAATATATAAGTTGAACTTGTTTCCTTACGAAAATATTTGGAGAAGTCAACTGCTCAGTTGAACAAAATCTTGAAGTTTGAAAAGAGTATTGAAATATTAGATGACATCATAAATTGTCAAAGGTCTCCATTCATTAAGAATGGTCTTGGATATGATGTTGTTGTTTCCTCCCTACCTACACCTAGCCTTGATACAAACAAGTAAGTTATATATGTTGTTGGAGGATTTCAAACTAGTTTTCTAGAAGAAAAACCTAATGTTGATTGTGTGAAATAGATTGATGAGTTGGATGCTCCTCACATGCCAACATTTGAGAATGTCATTACAAATGACATTTTTATTGATATGTTGGGGTTTCATACTCCCTTAAGTGAACCTGAACCTGAGCCTACTTCCTATGATCAACTAGCACCAAAATATGTTCCACATCATCATCCTCACCATAAAAATTAAAGGAATGGAAATATTTCTTTCAGATCTTTGCAAAAAAGATGTGAAAGTCAAAATTGTGGACCAATGTTGACTACTAGGACAAATTGTGGTTGGATTGATGGATGGTCATGGAATCATTTGACTAGATGTTTGAGAACTTCATATCCGTGTGTATCATCGGTTGTATAGTCGTACAATATTCATCTTACTTACTGATGAATTCCTTGGAAGTGGTCGACTGAGGATCGACCTGACATGACAACTGACTGGAGTTTTGATTGAGTATTCTTTGACTGGATTTCGACTGGATTGTTTGTCAACTGAAATTTTCGATGAGAACTATTGTTGCTACTTATTCATCCCTTAGAGGGGGAATACTTGAATTTGTTGATATGTGAACCCAACTGATGCCTTCTTGTTAACTCAATTTTTTATTTTTGAATCGACTTGGATTTGTTGACACCGACTGAACCATGTTTGACTATTGTAAGAGATGTACTCCTTCTTATGTTGGATATAAAAAATATCTTGATTGACAAAGGTTTATTATCTCTCTTTGTTAGTGATAGTGCTCATAATTATTCAAGAGTGTTGATGTATTGTGTTTGAGTAGTATTTGTAGTCAAAACAAATTAAAGGGAGAAAATTGTGTCCTATGTAATATATGAAGGTATTTATTTTGAAGAAATTGTTTCCCTAGTTGGTAGACTAGAAGCTATCATAATGTTTTTGGCATTTGCATGTTTCAATAAATTCAAAGTATATCAAATGGATTTCAGGTCTACCTTTCTCAATGGTAATTTAGAGAAAGAAGTGTACATTGAACAGTGAGAAGGATTCTCATTATAAGAAAAAAAGGATCTTGTGTGAAAATTGAAGAAATCACCTTATGGGCTAAAACAAGCTCTGAGAGCCTGGTATTCAAGACTTGATAAATATCTACAACAATAAGGCTTCAGAAGAGGGATTGTTGACAATAATCTCTACATATAGACAATAGAAGAAAATTAGTTGATTTTTTGGGTTTATGTGGATGCCATTGTTTTTGGAGGCAGTATAGAAGAAATGTGCCAAGGGTTTGCAATAGAAATGAAAAAGGAATTTGAGATGTCTATGCTTGGAGAACTGTCATTCTTTCTTGGATTACTAATTTCTCAATCTGACAAAGGCATATTCATTTCAAAAACCAATTATGTCAAGGAAATGTTGAAGAAATTCAGAATGGAATATTGTACAACAATGAGCACACCTATGGTCACATGTTGTAAATTGAGAAAAAATGATGAATATTCGGAAGAAAATCAAACATCGTATAGGTCAATGATTGGAAGACTACTATATGCAATGACATCAAGGATAAACATTATGCAATAAATAGTAAATGTGGCATGATTTCAAACTACACAAAAATAAACTCATGTGAAAGCAGTAAAGAGGATATTCAAATATCTAAAGGGAACCTTGGACTTTGGATTATGGTACTCAGGAGGTGAATATTTTACTTTAACAACATATACATATGCAGACTGGGAAATAAGTATTGATGGTAGAAAAAATAAAAGTGGAGGAGCATTCTTTCTAAGAAACAGTCTAGTTTATTGGTTTAGTAAGAAATAATCTTAAGTTTATCTATCCACATCAGAAGCCAAGTATATTGCAACAACATCATGTTGCACACAAGTTCTTTGGATGAAGAAAACACTGCAGGATATGAAGGTAGAATATGATAAGACAATCTCAATCATCTGTTACAACACAAGTGCAATCAATATTTCAAATATTCATGTTATACAATCAAAGATGAAGCATATTCCCATCAAATATCACTTCCTAAGAGAACATATAACAAAACTAACTGTCAAGATGGAATACATTGCCACCAAGGAACAAGTTGTAGATATTTTTGCCAAACCCCTTCTCAAAAAATAATTTGAATATATCAAACGGAAGTTGGGAGTGATATCCCTCTCATTTCGTCAATAAATAAGCACATCTCAGGGGGAGCATACATTTTCCATTGATTTCAAAGGGGGAGAATTATAGACAAGGGGAGAGTTATAGATAGGGGAGGAGAATTATAGATAGGAAGAGAGTTGCAGATAAGGGAGAATTCTTTCTATTTATGGAGGATTACATGTGTTTGAGTACAGGGTTTCCATCAATGACAAAGGGGGATAATTTTGAATAAATTATTCTCATTGATGCAAGAGGTAAGTGAGTATTCACATATAAATATTCAAAGAAATGTAACTTTATGTAATATACCAACTATTTGTATATATATAAAAAAATCTTATCTATGATTATAAGACATAAATACTCACATTGTATTGTATATATAAGAGTGAACTTTGTTTATAAAAGAAACTCATGCTTTGGCATAACCTCTTGAGATTATCATTATTACTTCTAAGTTGAGTTCTATAATTTTTTCTAAGATACACAGTATTCCAAGTGATTTAATTATTAAAAAAAATAATGCATGTTACAAGGAACACTATCGTTTTGATTTTCTTTTTCCTTTGGAGTTATTCAGATAAACTTGAATCTAGGTAACTCCTACCTTATTCTAATTCTACTTATCTTTGATTTAGAGATAACTATTTTTTTTAACTTATGCTATGTATACGTAAGTTTGAACTTACATTCTTGAGTTGAAATACGATGCAAACCCCTACGGGCTGGCGTGGCCTCCCAGTCTAGGATCGAATCTCCCAAGAGACGAAGTGCCTCGTGCGCCCTTGCAAAACCCATGAACTCTGTACCACAGGCCCTTCACCACACACTACGTGAAATTTCTTGTTCATGAGGGTTCTTTTCCTTCTGTGAAGTTGTACACATGACCACAGGTTAAACCCAGGTGCTTAGTTGAAACACGCTCTGATGCTCCGGAACTCTGGAGCTCCGGGAGAATTCACTAAAAACAACTATTCACTTAAATGCATTAGAGTCTTTACCAACTGAATCTGGTCATAAAGTGACTCGATCGATGGGTGTAGGTCCTTACCCTATCTGACAACTTCTTCAAAATTGGTGGAAAGACTCAAACAGACGTCATACGGGGATTAACCTCCCTTGCATGATCTACGGATGTAAATGTATTTGGGACTCTGGGCTTCGGGAATTTTCCATTCCACACAACAATGACCAAATCACTCGGAGTGTCGAATCACCGGATGTCTAATGGATCTAATGGCCCTCACTTTCCTACAATAACTAGTTTATAATTTCTCCTGAACTCCAGTACTCCGGGGTTCCTTCACTTCAAACAACCACAAATAATTATCGAATGGTCGAATCTATGAAATGTTGAAAGGATCGGGCATCTGCAGTTGACGCTTCACCATATCTACAGCTGATATTTAACTATGGGCCTAGAGGCATTGGGCCTCCATGCCTCTCAACCATAGTTAACTGTCCCCAAATCAATTAACCAACGAAGTTCAAAAGACTTAGGGCTTAGCGACCGTGTTCTAATTAATCAAACGGTTTTGGGGGAATTATACTCCTCAGAAGTAGATCTCGTCCTTAAACAAAGGGATTTTACACTCCTTGAGCCCCACTTGGAACTCTGCACATGTTATTTCTCCTAATATTCATTCACTTGATGAAATGAACCTTTTCACACACTTGCACGTCTCTCTTGATCTTTGACCCTTAGAATTTTATGGGCCCGCTCACTCCTTGTGCTAATTCTCCTGATCTTTGGAATTTTTAAAAAGTCACTTGCGCACTCCTTGCGATGACTTTGTGTAGAATTGGACTGCCACTTCTGAGCTTCTAAACCTATAAAAGGTTTGACCTCTACATACCTTGTGTTGGTACTGTGCACTCCTTGCACGAAGACTACCAGAAGAGAAACAATTGAACCTTAAAACCAAATTACAGAACTCATTCAATAAAATAGACAACAACCATACACATGCACAAGTGCAATAGTGAAATATATATTAGTTTCAGGTTAAAACAAACAAGTTACAATCTCCTCTTTGCAGTTTGAGAGTATTTCTCTTCTATTTCTCCCCAAAACTTACTAACTGCATAGGTTACATTTATTTATACATGAAATACTACTACTTATAATGTGATATTAAAAGATTGTTCTCATGATAATTCCGACAGGTTATACCCTGTTTATTCACAAAAAATGGAAGATGGAAGGATGAGAAAGGTATTCGGGTTCCTTGTTGAATAGAAAATGGGGAAGAATAGTGAAACTCCTCATATGAACATTTTTTAATAATTGATTTATACTACTATAATTAAACTTTGAAGGAGTTATAATGTTTAGACGCTATTAAGACATTTCA